>BMAO01006729.1:128023-305325 GCA_019973975.1 Trichonephila clavata
ATCCGTTCTTAGCTGATCTCTACTCCATGAAAGGAACATGTCTACCAAATTTCAAATTTGTAGGTTGAATAGTTCCGGAGATATCGTGATTAGTCAGTGAGTCTATTTTCTTCTTTATATATATAGATATGCGTAGTCAACATAATTCCAGTTATATGATTGGATTATCCAAAATTAAATTTAATACGCCAAATATTTCAATTTTAGAATTTAATATGCGCTCAGTTTTTTAAAATAGATTGTATAAATGAACACTGACATAGCTAGTTTTGAGTGGGTCCTGCATCAAAATTCCTTGGCGTCTCTTTTTTTGGTGACTCCTTAACATTTTACGATTCTTGCTTACATATGCTGAACCTTTGTATTTTGGAGGCCCGTATCATTGATACGGCGATATCTATGCATCTGTAAACAAATGCTTATTCTTTAAAGTTTTAATCTTTAGTAAAATTCAATAAAATGAAGTGCCCCGTGGTTTTTGAGCAAACATTAATTCTGCTTTACACACGGAGTTTTTGATGGTTTTTTTGTGGGTTTTTTGCTGATCCAATATCCTTTTAAGGATTCTTGTGTTACATTTACAGTGGAAATGAAACTTATAGCAGCGTATTCCAAAGATCCGCTGATATTGGCGAGAGAATGAATGGTATAACTCTGTAACCCTGTAGAATCGCATCCTCCCCCCACGGATGCTTTTCCGTCTCCTCTTTGAGCAAATTTATTCTGTCTTTAACGGCTGTGGAACTGAGCATGTATTCCGAAATCAGCTGTAGTTCCTAACACAACTGTCGATGTTGCACTACTTCATTTTAAGATTATAGGCGAAAAAAATTGTAATTTGTTTTTGATACGGTTGTTTTTGTATTTGTATGAAGCTGTATATATTTCAGCCGTTTCATTTTTTTTTACTGACCAAGTGCTCATGTAAATTGTTATTCTTCCTGTATTTTATTCCATGAAATGTGATATCTTAAATACACATCTAATTAATCTTTATAATCATATTTATTTTTGATTTTCAATAATACAAATAGTATTTCTAGTCTTTGAAATTTTGAGAATTATAATACTGAATAAGATTTCCCCAAATAAGCAGTAATATATTTTTGAAACTTCTTGCTAAGTCTTATTTTTAAAAACTAATAAGCAGAATATTTTGGAAAAAAAAAAATTATTCCCATCTTTTTTTAAATTATTTTTTTTTTAATTTTCACTTATTTTTTTGGTTTAATTTAAATGGGGTTTTATTTTCTTCCTGGTATGAATTGTTTATACAAGTTAGGAAACTAAATTTCCTTAGGCACTAACTAATGCTTGAATTAATTAATTTATATTACTGTGAAAAACTCAACAATGCATATAATGTATTAAAGAGACATGGTGGCAAACGAACTTAAAGTATTTATTTTTAATTAGTATTTCTGTCTCCTTTCTTTCAAATATATTACAGTATTTTTTAATGCATCAAACTCATATTGAGTTATCCTTTTTTAATTAATTTGATACTTGAGGGTGTAGTAATTTGTTTTGGTAGAGTAGAATACTAAAAATTGATTTAATTGTAGAAATTTGAGATTTGTTTTTTTTACCAAAGACCATTTGGAATTACGATGAAGGAATATTAGAGATATACCAAGTTATTTATGTTGCTGAACTATATAAAACAGTGCGAACAAAATATTTTGAGTTAAAAGATTTTGGCAAATGACAAAGTTTTAGCAGTGTTTAAGACTGTATTTAATTTAACGTATTGCTTTAAAAGCTAACAGTGCATTCCTTAAGTACAAGTAATAATTTAACTTTCATTGTGTAATAGTGTACATGATGAAAAATGGTCATAATATCAATTACACAATTTGAAGTGCTTATTTAATAACCCCATGCCATTGGGGAATTATAAGAAATTTTCTTTGGCCAGAAAACTTTCAACAGTCTTCAGATGGTATCAACAGGGGTACTTACATATTTATGTCACCGCTGTGAAATTTGTGTCACACAAATTGTGCCATTCGGGACCAAAATTAAAAATAATCATTTTATGATTATTTAATTTTGATTATTTGAACTAATTATTTTTCAAATAAAACGTAAGAATTTTTGTTTTAATATCATGGCATTATTTGCATGGTGTAAATTTTGGGATAATAAACACTTGCAATGGCATTAATATGTAAGCATCCAAATTTATTTGTAATGGATATATTTATATGAGTAAGATATTTTTCAAAATATTCAAGTGACTTAATTTTGAAAATTAGTGAAAATATTGATTATACAATTAAAAATTGTAAGTAAGCTGGAGGAAAGCATATCGAACTCGAAGCAATTAGTCATTCTGATGGAAATCTTAAGAATTTATTTAGGCATGTTTTTGTACGATTTTTTTTCTGATAAAATTGGAATTAAACATTTAATTATAAATGTGTTTATGTAATATGTATATGTGTTAATAATAGATTAAATGGCCTTTTTGACTATTTTTTTCTATAGATTAAAATGTAGAATAGTCTTTTGAAATGTTCATAAGTTAGTAATGCTGAAAGATAAAGTTAGTTATAATTTTATTTACCTTTTATTTATGGAGAATTTTTTGCTTATGCATAAAAGTTGAGACAATAGTTTGTGGTAATTACTTGACATAAAAATTAATTTACTATAATTTATATCATAGAACATTTTTTCCCGCTTAGGTAAATTTTTAAATTCTGAAAAGAAAAAAAATTTCAATCTATCCTAATATATATAGTGGGCAAAAAGTCATGAACATGCTTTAATTTTTACTTAGCTTTCATGCTTGACCACATTTTTCGTTATGAAATTATTGTACTATCTTAGCTATTGTTATTGGTTCTGATGTATTTTTTCATGCTGATTTCAAATCCGTTTGTGGAATTTATGTAAAGTAAATACTTTTATCAATATTTTGAAAAAAAAAGCATAAGACAAGCACAAGGCAACTGTAATAATATGTAGTTTTTTTTTCTTTCAAACAATGAAATGCTCCATTATTTGAACCAATAAGAGAGCAATAGTCATAAAGAGTTGAAAGCAGAATTTGCAGCATGTTTTATTGTATTGAAAATAGTTGTCTGTGTTGCAATTTCAAGTGTATGTGTGTGGGGGGGGGAGGGGGTGACATTGGAATTATGGATAAATTTTTCTGCATTATAATGAAAGACACAAAATAATACTTTTGAAGGAAGAAGATTATTCTATGTGCCAAATTGGCACTGAAGTACCATATGGTCTTTCTATTATTGTGAGAACAATGAAAAAATATCCTGAAACAAATTCTATTGCAAACAGGAAGCAATCTGTAAGACCCAAGAAAAACAACTTTATATGAAAATAGGGCATTGCATACGATTTCATTTTAAATAAATGGCTTAATTCGCCACAAATTTTCAAATAAGGGATTTTGACATCGAATGTAAATGTGTGCCCATGAATTGTGAGTGGAAGACTGCGAGGAACTGGATTTTGAGGCTTCAAAGCTCATTTGAAACCATTATTGACAAATTGGCAGAGGAAAGGATTATTCATTATTGACTGTTAAAGACTCAGAAAAGGTAATAGTTGGTGATAAAAATTAGTTTTGCATTTCATCTAATAAAAATAGTACTAAGTAAAATAGCACATTTAAAAAGAATTCAGCCCTTAGTGTCTGCAGCCCACTATGATGCATTCATCGGAAATGATATGGGGATTCATGTCTTCTCATGTTGTTGGAAGACTTCACATTTTGAGAAGAATAGGGAAAACCAGGGAATACTGGAAAATATTACAGAATGATATAAAATAAATTGCTACTAACAGCAAGAGATCTTTCTGGGGATAAATCACAAATTTTTTAGGACAGTAATTTCGCCATACAAATGTGGTCCAGAAATAGTTCAAAGACTACTGTGAATAGAATGAGCTGACTAGGACAAACCCTAGGTATTCTATAAAGATCCTATGGCGTAAAATTATTATGATATTTTGAAGAAAAAAACTTCCAAGTAAACTTGAGTTAATTGGAGCTTTGATGTTTTCTTTGGTCATGCAACATGTGGTCATTAAAGAACTGCTTGTGAAAGTGGTGTATTCCATGACAAAAAGGTGTACAGTCATAATTAAAGCAAATGGCCTTAAAATATTGTTCAAGCGTGTAATTTTCTAAATGCATATTAAATGTGCTGTACTTGTAAGGTTTTTCGTTATTCTTCAACGTGTAATATGTTATTCTAAATTTTGCTAAATGTACCTACTTCTAAGGTTTTTCGTTATTCTACAACATGTAAAATGTTATTCTAAATTTTGTTTTTTTTCTGTATGTACTACGCATTCTTGCTTTCAGACAGCATTATTAAAAAAATTATTTGAAGCATTCAAATATTAGTAGCAAATTTGAAACCAGCATAAAAAAATACATTAGAATCAATAAAAATTTAGTTAAGATAGTTTAATAAATCCATAACAAAAAATTAAGTCAAACATAAAAATTAGGCAAAAAAGGAGTGTTCAGGACTTTTTGGCATCATTGTATATATGTCTAAAATGAAATTTTCAGTATTATAATCTTTTTTGTGCATATAGTACTTTGTGATTTTTAAAAAATCTTTTAAAAAATGCAGCTATTAAAATTATGCGCTATTCATGTGTATTTCTTATAATAATATGATCTTTTTTATAGAAATGGAACCTGAATCTAAAGAAAATCCTCAAGAATCTAGTAATGAAGATCAATTGCTTGATTTAGCCAAAAAAGAACTTCTGAGAGAAATTAAATGTGCCTCATTGCGAGCTGAACAGTTTGGAGCTCACAGTTGGGCTAAACCTCAGCATTATGTACCTAGTAAACGCTTCCTGAGGCATATGTTGATCAGTGCTTCCAAAACTAATGACCGTAGAGAACAACATATCTTGGAAAAGAGAGAGAAGGCTATGAAACATGATTCAGATTCAGCTAGCCGAAGTACATTTCATACTAAACATTCAAACAAGAAAAGAGATCATAAAGAAGAAAATGGAACTCATAACTCAAAAAGGCATAAGCATACACATAAAAAAGAGGACTCACCTGTTAAAGATAGGAAAAAGCATAAAGAAAAAGATGTTGTAAAGTCAGCAAGAAAAAAGCATCATTGAGAAAAATGATCAGGGTTTTGCGTTCCTTTTTGTGAAAAGTTACTTAAAATTTGTTTATTCCTTTATATATTAAAATATATATATATAGTTTATATATATATAAAACAATTTGTGCATATTTTCTATTAGTTTTAAATTTTAAAAATCAAAGTGTACCTGTGCACATATTAATTTTATAATTCCAGAATTTAGTTTTTTACCCATGATTCTTATCATTATCCTCTATAGTATTAGCCTTGTTTCAACTTAATTTGCTTCAATTTTCAATGATGAAATTCTCTGTTTTCTCATCTATTTTTTTTCTTCCTGTGAGTCAGTGTTACAGTCTTCTACATATATCATATTTTGTCTGAATGAGTCTTGATTGCTTCAAAGTATGTTACATGAAGCTTTTGTGTATGAAAGTTTTATAAAATGTCTACTGTTTTCAAATAAAAGGTGTTTTTTTTTATTTTACACATATTTAAAGGAAAAATTATTAAATGAAATAGAAGTTAAACTATAAAATGCATCACACCTAAAAGGAGTACTTTATTAACGAAGCTTTGTTTCCATATGAGGAAAATTAAGAACATTGTATAAGTATATATTAATGCTGGGCTGGGCAAGGGTGACTCAACCTTTCATCCCTTCAGTGGGTCGATAAAATGTGCACCAAGCTTGCTTGGGGGAGGGGGGAGGGTTCGCGTCAGACTGACCACCTGACCGGAACATCTCCTCATACACCTCAGGGCCCAAAGTCGCGTATACTGAATTGGGCACAATAGGTCTTGGCCCTCATGGGCTGTTGTGCCACTGAGTAAGTTATAAGTATATATTATATATACTATATTAAAAGTAAATTTATGTAAGAATAAATTTAGTATATTTGTCTCTTATTGCAATTTTTTAATGTACCATACAATCCGGCATATAACACTCACTTTTAACACAAAAACTAAGATCAAAATTTATGAATTTAAAGAGCTGTAGCTCTAGAAGTGTTCTATTTTCTTTAAAGGCTGGACTAATATCTCGAATAAATGACTTAAAAACATAAGAGCTTTATATCTGTACATTTTAGGTTTCTTCATAAAACAGGTGCATTTTGTATGCCGAACATACCTAAAAATTAAAAAATGTTACTTGAAAGTATAGGTGCACATCATCAGTATGCCAGATGTTACAGTACTTTGTAAGATTTTTATGTCAAGGATATAGTTTTTCTGAATTTTGCAGTCAGATGTAATTTTTTTGCAAGGTAATACATTTGTTTGCTGAAAAACTCTTTGAGACATGATACAATTCGATAAATTTACCAAAGAAATAATCTATGAAAAATCAAGATTGTTGAAAATAATGAGACATTTCATATTTGAAGCAAAATTTCGTGTTTCTGGAACTTGCAGTTTGGAATTTTGTGAGAGCTTTTATCTCTTTGTAGTAATTAGAATTTCATGTTTTTCAGTTTAATAATATGCAGTACCTCATTTTCAGGTAACATATGCATGACCTCATTAAACAAAGTAAAATGTTTATATTTAAATAATAAGGTATTGAACATTTGTTGGTACTTATCTATTATTCGTCAACTATGAATGGTGAGGAAATGGCCAGTGCTGTCTAAAAAATGGTATTCAAAACTAAGTCATTATTTTGTTTGTTAAATTGCACTAAAATGATTGACGAGATTATATGCAAGAGTATCCATTTGTTTAATGATGGATTTGTTGCATTGTATCCTTTCTGCAATTAGAAAAAGATCTGGAAGTGTCAAAAGTTAGATCTTCTATAAAAATTCAGGTTATATTTTTATTTAAACTTATCTTTAAAATTTAATGTATTCAGTTTGAAATATATTTGAAAAAAAAGGTACCAATAAATTTTTCTAATAGAAAATTAAATCATATATATAAGCATATTTATGGTACGGATTAAATTTAGAAGATATCTCTTAAATGTTGTTAGTTTATATATTTTTAATTAAAACTTTCAAAACTAAAAACAAACTAGCTCTCACATTTATTTCTTTATCCAATTTTATTCTTATGATGAATTTTTATTAAAACTAAAAAAAGATTTATGCCAACTCTCTCTCTTCGATGCATTTTTTTTAAAAATTTTAAAACACTTTTTTTTAATGAAATATTTTAGAAATCTATAGGATATTCATAATTTTTCTGAACATAATTTATTTTATAAACTTTATATTATATATACGGAAATTTTTAAATATCCATCTTATATTTAGTGAAATATTTTATGTTGTGTAAAAGCAGTTAAGAATGATATGTATAAATTATCTTTTAAACTTTTATTTATACTATTTAAAATCAGAATTTTGAATACTTTACTTGTTGAATGTTTCTAGTTGCTTATTTCTGCCTACTGAAAGTTCTGTAAGATTAATTTGTTAGAAACTATCAAAGGTACTGAAATATTTTCAATATAACTATGTCTACATTTTGATATCCTGACTAAATGATTGCAAAAGACTACAGATTTTCAATCTAAGGTATGTTGAAAAGTTTCAATGTTATACGTCTGGAATATGGAAACGCTTATTTCCAACTTATTAAAGGTAATTATGATTGTTTAAAAAAACTTTTGAAAAAAAATGGTACCAAGTTTTGTTTGATACTGATATACTATTTTTATAAGAAATTCTTTATTAGAGGGCAATCAAAAGGCAATGCTTTAAAAAAAATCTATTTACTTCTATTAACTAATATGTTGTGCTGTGCTTTTTTTTATAATAGATATTCAAAACTCAATTTTACTGGAATGATATGTCAGTATCTTGATTGAACCTGTACTGTTTGTTGTAGATCTTATGTTTTATTAACTATTCAAAGGGGGGGGGGACTAGAACAGAGTGACCCTCAGCTTTTTAATAATGTAAAAACTTGATGGTGCACAAACAATAAGATATATTTAAGAATTTTTTACTTGGCCAATGGATGTAAAAATTTTAATAGAAAGTATCACAGTGCTGGGCACACTTCAAGAATTTTACGGTACGCTAGAGTGCAGCAATCAAGTGGTTAAGAATCAATGGACTAGAGAATAACTGGAGTAGGCCTACTATCCTCATTCATCCAAACACAATATTTATATAACTTTATAGAACATGTATTATCTTCATACAGTAAAATCACTATATATCAACTTTTACAGATTTAATCATGTAAATATCATATATTTTATTATTTAACTGTTTAAAAATAAGTATTTTTTTTAATCCAAAGGGAAGGACTTTTACTACTCTGGCCATACAAAAACTATATTAATATCTGAATTTCTAGTTGATGTTGACGTTTTATTGAAGAAACTTCTTAAAACCTTATGTAAGGGGCAGCTAAGACCATAACATTATTAATTTAAGTATAGATTTTATTTGTAAACAGAATTTGTGTCCGTTCTAATTATAATTGGCATATAAAATGGTAAGTTTTATTTTAGGTCCAAGAAAACTTTATGCACATATTTTGTAAATTTTTCTGAATTTTTGTTACTATATTTAGTTTAAAAAAATTCAGACAGTATATAATCTAGGGAAAACAAACAATTATGTTGTCTGTTTATAAGAGAGAACGGCGATTTTCCTAAGTAGTGTATTATTCACCCAACTTTTTTCTTTGCATGAATTTGAAGACATACTGTTAATCTTTTTTGAAAAACTTCTTGAATTAAGCACTGTTTTTAAGTATTGTCTTACAATTATGCATGAGTAGTCTGGTACAGTCTTTGGGACCAATGCATCAAAAAATTCATGTTTTTTTTAACTTGAAAAATTAGGCAGCACTTTTATAATTTAGTAGTTACTGGGGTAACCCTATTCGCTGATTCTTACACGTTTTATATGACATTCAAATAACATATTGCAAAAAGTTCAATTATAACAGATCAAAATTTAAGATTTTTTTAATGTTGACAGCATAAAATCTTTCAGAAAGTAGTTCGAATAACAAAATTTGACCAGAGTTGTTATTAAAAAGCTAGACAGATGCAGATATCTGGTGATAATAGAAACTATGCCCCAGGCAGTCTCAAACAAACATGATTTATTTATTAGCAACAAATAATTGTTACTAAATATTTTTGACTTTTTAATTCTTATTTTGGTTTAATAGTTCCTTTACTTGTGTACTTGTGCAAAAAAATTATGTACCCCTATGTATTTTAAGTTTATTTATCAAAAGATTTGATTTGCAAACTGTTTGTTTTCTGCATTTTTTTTCTCCTTACATGCAGGGATATCTTAAGGCATGAGCCCAGGGCCTTGGATGCAATGGGGGCCTCATTTCATTTTCGATTCAGTTTTAAAAAAACAATGATTAGAATAAGTTCAATGGTCAAATGTTTTTTCTGATTGTATTCTCCGAAAAAATAGGAATCTTGGATAATATGTCAATTGGCTACATATGATGACCATCGTCCATGTTTTGGCGTAGGCCTTGCACCATACTCCTTCAATCAAAAGATGGCAGTCAGTTGAGCCAGTTTGTGCAATTGTAAGTTATGTATTTTTAATTGTTTCGGGTTATTGTTTGTACGAGTTATTTGGGTTATTATTTGTGCTGTCTACTTTTAAGGGTCATATGTGGGGGTGTATATTTGCATAGGGGCCCGGAGCCTAGGGCCTCAAGAGGTCCCTGCTTGCATGGTTTTTAGTAACATGTATCTAGATAGAAAGAGTTGGGTGTATATAATAAACAATTAACCCGTAAATGCATATTGTTGCCAATTGTCTACATTCCACACACACAGTTACTCTTAATTTTATTAAAAAACCTGAGTGTGTGAGTTTTTCAAGACAGGTTGATAACCATAGACAAATTGTGTGAAAGAAAAATACATGACTTTTGGCATGTTAGTTATATACATAAATTTTTTTGACATTTGAATGTGGTGGGTGATAAAGCTTAGTGTGTTACTTAAGAGATTTTCAAATTTCCTATAAAGGAGCGATTTATCTAATTGACAAAAAAATGACTTATCTGTTGTCAGGTTAGCAATTCAATGTTTGATATAACATTTGAAAATTTTATTGGATATATGTTATATTTTGGGGAAATGCTGTGTTTCTAAATGTCTACGTACAACTTTATTCGAAGTACTCAATATTACTACCTGGATTTTTTTTATTTTTTTTTAACATATTCTATGACTACATTCCTATAAAAAATCATGCATCTAAAGGTTAAATCCTTTAAATATGAGAGCACTTTTAAACATTATGAATAAAATTCAACTTTCTTCATTCCAAAAAGAATGACTTTTTTTAAAATTCTGAAAAATATACATAACTTAGAAAACATCAAGCTTCTTTGGCACATAAAAAGTTCATTTCAAAGAGATTTCTTAAATATTTTCTCAGTTTCAGAAAAAAATTCATTCAATCACCTTACAAGATGTCTTTAATGACAACATTTCTGTAATTTTATTTATAAAAGTACTCCCGAAACATTTTACACTATAATCCCTAATATGATGTATAATGAAAGTTAATGTTTCTATCATCGAAAAAACAATTATCTATTTCTATCTACATAAAAAAAAGATTACCAAAAATCCAAGTTTGATATTTATTTCATATAATAGATGCTTAATAACCCTCTGGAAATTTAGAATTTTTGTGAACAGTTTCAGAATAATAGATTGTAAATTAAACTTTGTAATGCTGAAAAATTTGTGTAAATTTTGCTATGTCATCCCATAAAATTGAAGAGTTCATCTAAGCATGTTATTTCCAGCAGACAAAATTAAGGATATAAATTTTCTTAACCTTGAAGCCATTTCATTTCTGTCTTGGAATTATGTATCATTGAAAAGAAGCACATTACAATTACTGCATCTGTGAAAAATGTATGTCTTTTTTCCCATCACCTTTTTTTACATGGATCATGTTTTTTTTTTTTTTTGTCATGTGAATTGTATGCTTATAGAAATAAAGCCAAACAATGGTTTTCAGCTTGATAAATATTTAATATTTGGTAATAAAAATGATTGTCACCTTTAGAAAAATGCATTTACATGAATGATTTTAAATAAAAAGTTAAACATGAAAGCTCGATGAATCACAGCTTGATGAGAATGCGTCAGTTGAAAAGTAGTACATGCATTATTATTAAAGGACAATGGCAACAACAACTTGAGATAGTAATAACAGGTGTTTCACAGTAAGCATGGTGCAAAAAGATAAACAGAATATGCAATCAATACTTTTAAATATAAAAACAGAGCTAAAAATTTATCAATTACCATTATCACATATATATGAAATTTAATACTGATTCATGCTTTTTAAAATATAACTAAGAAAAGTTTTTGCAACATTTCTTAAATATGTACATATTTTCTTCAAATTGCATACATTAATTTCATATACAAATTTCAACAATTACTATTTACATTAGATACAAAATTTCATTAATTTTTTTTTTCTTTATATATAAATTAGTAAAAAGATTTTTAAATTGATGTTTAAGTATACAAAACACATTCACCAGAAATATAAATGCAAATTTTGAATAACATTTTAATGCAAACAATAATTATAGATAACAAAAAAATAATGTTACAGATTAAGAACAGCAATAAATTGGGTAGATGTATGAAATTATTTTTTTTTTTAGATGTACAAAATTAATCAATAAGTAACAAAAAAATTAGACTCAAATATTTTTAAATTTAAAAGTTAGGTAATTTTATAGATCAAAGGTTGATGAAACAATGTACTAGATTTTATAAAAAGTAAGAATTAAAGGTACTTCAGTAATTTTACTATAAAATACTTAAAAGAAATTGTCAAGTATAAACCAGTAATACTATGAAATTTTTTAATTTTCAAAAATAAACATAATAGGAAAGCAGTTTGTATAATGTGATAGCAAAATATACATATGACAGTTTTCAATATTGCATAAATTTTAAAACATCTTTTTGAGCAAGAATTTTCACATTAAAATATAACAAAGCAGCTTTATAGGTTGACTGCATTAAAACAATTTTGGCAGTTTATTTTTTGTCATTATAGCTAAGCAAATATGAAGTTTATTTTTTTTTAACGTACAAAATATTTTAAATTTAGTCTATTTTCACATTAAAAATGAAATCTGGTTCTTTAAACAATAAAATTTCAGTCAATTTTATAAATATTACAAGAAATTTTCATTGTGGATTATATTACTTTATATAAATAAGTGTTTAAAGAAATTGTATCGGCTTAAAACAAACTATTACTAAAATTCTTAATTTATTAGTATTTAAATAACACACTTTTAAATACTTAAAAATAACATCATAAAAATTATGCTGAATATGTATTCTAAAATAAAAGGAGTATAAACCTATAATTGTGAAACAAAATTACTCAAAATCACTTAAAAATTATAAAATACTATAAATTAAAAGAAAATTAGTTTGAATTTTTTTCAAAATCATTTCCATGAATGCAGCTATAAATCTTAGAATAATTGTTAGTATATATACTAGCTATTTGGTTAACAAAACTAGTGTCTAAATTATGATTATCAATTTAAAGAATTTGATAAAATAAGTTTATGACTTAAATTCATGCAACAATATCAAGCATTTATGTATGATTAAAATGAAACTATATAATAGAAATGAGAGAATATGAATATAACTTAAGATATAGTAAAATAGAAAATTTGTTTTTAAATATAATATATAAACAAAATATAATTGTCTAAATTACCTTTGTATATAGTCAAAGTTGGTGATAATTTAAGAATCTTTCTTTACACATATATATAATAGGTGTTACAATTATACAAAAGTTAATGTAATAGACAGCACAAATATCAAAATTCCATGAAGTGAAGGGAAATAAAACTCATCACAGTTTAATAATAAAGTCTATGGGTTTAAAACTATTATACCTTATGCTACCTTTGATTTTTTTCTTCTTCAAAAACCATTGAAAAAAGCAAAAAATAACTATATATTTATATAGCAACATTTTAAAACTAAATCCAATATACAATTTTAAAAAATCAAACATAAAGAGTCGTAATATCAAATTTGAAATATTGTTTAGAATATTGGGACTAGAATGATGATATTCACTAAATATAATTGTACAAATTAACTATATTAATAATTATAAGATGAGAACATGTTAAACTGACCCAAATAAAAATTAATCAAGCACATTACTATTTTTCTCCCACAAAAATTTTGTAATATTTTTTCCTTCATTCATTTTTTTCTAAAAAAAAACTATATAATAGTAATTTAAAATGTATCATTCAATATGCCAGAAATTCAAATATGTAATCAAACTCCCTATTTAGATTTGCATGAAGAAAAAGGAACAACAAAAAAAGTATATAAACCACCATGTCATGTTCAGCTCATAAACAAAATCGCACATACACATAGTATTTATAAACAAAATATACAAATTCTAACAGTTTCTTATATTATACAGAGTCATAATTCAAATTTAAAAATTTAATGATCACTCTTTTGTATGCATTTGTAAAATAACTATAAAATGAAAGAATTTTGAACTCATACTATCAGTATAGTAAAATATATTTAAGGTATGGGAGAGAGAACGACATTTCTATAAAAAAAATAAAATTCAATTATAATAAATTGTTTTCTAAATTATTCATTCAAAAATGCAACATCAAAACTATAGAGCAGTACAAGATTGATTTTGAAAACAAGGGGGGGGGCATCAAAAAGAGATGTTTTACACAACATAGCTGGATCAAAATTAAAAGGAAAAAAAATCAAAATATTGAGATGTAAAAAAATAGTAATTATTTTTATCAGATTTCTGTAAAATTACAATAGAATGACCGATAAAAATGTATATAATATTCATATGGAAAATATTTCCAAGCCCTCAGGAAACTGACTGCACACACAACTCAAACATATAATATAAACTGGATATTAACTCACACATATATTACACATCAAACATTAATAGAAATGTGTTACTTTTGCATAAATTAACATACGTGTGCCTAGAATTATTATTGTATAACCAACTTAAATTTTAAAATATTAAATTAAATATATTTTCAGAGCATAAAATACATTTAGGTGCAATAAGTTTTTATAAATAAAAAATAATTACAATTCAAATTCATTAATCATTTATAAAGCAATTTCATTTTAATATAAATATATCACTTTAACTATTAGTACATCTATGAAATAATTGATGAGTACATATAATTTTTAAATTTTATATTGGTCCCATCAAAGAAGTAAATCATTTTGAATTATTTATCCTGAATTCTACTTCATAACATCAAATTAAAATTTTAAAAATACTTCATAACTTTTTTAAAAAATTTGATACTAAAAAAACAATGAAGATTCAGAGCCAGCTGATTCAGTTTCATCTGACAAATTTTTAAATTAATATTAGAAAAATTCCAACAGATAGAAAAACATTAAAAACCATAAAATACAATTTCTTTTTACAACTTTGATTCATTAAACTCTAATTCAAATAAGCAAGAAGAAAAAAAATCCACTCATTTTATTTTTACATTAAGATTGGAAAGTTTTAAAATAATATACTATTATTGATAAAAAAAAAATTTAACATGCTCATTATCTATTAATAAGTACAAAATATTGAATTTATATAATTTTTTCATTCAACACAACTCCTTTTACATAAGCAAGACATTTTTCTAAGCAACATTTCAAAAGACTTTATTTGTAAACTGCTAGGAACCAATAATTAGAATTTTAAATTCTCAGCACTTCAATTTTTAAATAGCCAAAATATCCTAATTGTTGTTAAACTGTTAATTTACTTTCTGCTTTAAAAAAACATGGAAAAAGTTCAAAGTATGCAGAATTAAACTCTTTACACATATGCAAAACCTAGATAACAAAATGTTACTAAACACAGAGATCAGTACCAATCATAACAAAGAAGATAACTTCATACAACATAATTCAAATTAATTCTGATGCAAGATTTTGTAAGCAAAATATAGTTTCAATAAAAACCTTGGACGTAAAATTGTTATCATGGTAGATAAGAAATATTATATAATTAAAATTAACTATATTAGAATACTTCCTCAATACATATTTCTAAAATTCTTAATCTGGTTTTTAAGCAAGTTAAATAACAGTAAAGCAAATGCAAAATAAGAAAACTCAAATTGAAAAGAAACCGAAATAATCATTCGGTTGCAACAGTTTTAACTGGTCAACAGCATTCATTTTTAATATCAAGAGAATAAAGTTAAACAATAAATAATGCTTTGTTTTTAATTTAAAATATTTACTAAACATTTATCTATCTAAATCATTATTGATAAAAATTCTCACATTTTTGAAGGAGAGAAAAAATAAATACTGCTTCATAAAATCAGTATCAATAAACAACAAAATTAGTTTGATAAAAATTATCATACTACAATAAAAAAATTCATTCCATACACATAAACTTTTAAAAAAGAAATCTTAGAATTACATAAATACAAAAAGCTTTTTTAACAAAATGGCACACTTTCCTTAAAAGTTCTAAAATAACTAATTGAAATATGAAATTCATATCATTGGTTTTATTTGCAAATATGATGCCTGAAATTTTAGATTATATTAAAAATCGAATTTTTTCTTTAACAGGTAATTCCATTTAAAAATATAATTTATTTATATTATAAAATACAACATGCTATATAATCTCACTGTAAAACTAAGATCATACTGGAGAAAATAAGGGCCATAAGGAAAATTATTTTCTCCATTTTTAACCAACAACTCATATAAAATCAGATTTATTGAAATATTTATTAAGCTATTTAATTACTTTTAATTACAAGGTTGCGACCAGTAAATAAATAACAAACAAAACACAAATGATACAAACTGTTAATTAAAATCTATAGAATGATAAATATCCTTATATATTATCACAGAGAATTTATCTTCAAGAAAAAAAGAATCGTGTTATAAATATTAGCAGTAGAATTATAAATATTAAAGCTTTTCATACCTTATTATATATACCATCCCCAACACAAACACATTTTTTGATGTAATTATAAATGACAAATGTTTCTCTGCTAAATAAAAATTCTTTGGTTTTTTTTTGTTTTTTTTTTTTGTAAAATAAAACTTATTTCTATCTTACATAAGTGTCTTTAACACAAAAAATTTAAAAATTCATTAACATTTCTAATTTGATTTCAATGCTATTTCTATAAATAAAATATTTTTAAAAAAATTACAATATATATTACATGTAAGAATCATTACAGTTCAAACTTCCCCACATTAATATATTTTTAATTAAATCATTGGAATAAAGTAAAAGAATAATCTCAGATTAAACAAGCAAATGTCTCAAAACTAAATGTTCATATCTCAAACCATTGAAAATACAAGTAGTACTGAACAATAAAAATAGGTTTTAAAAATATATAAATCTGCTTCATATTTACTTCTAAAATAATTTCAAATAATTTCCTATATTTCTTTAAAAAAAAAAAAAAAAATTAGAATGCTTTATTTATTACATAGAAAATAAATAATAGCATTTGTTGAAAAATGGTAGTATTAGAACATAAAAAAAACTATAAATTAAATATTAATGTTGATTATTCATAATAAAAATTAACATGATCATAGAAACTAGAATACAAAATGTTAATTAAAAATGGAACAAATTTGATTAATATAAAAATGCATGACAAAGGAAAGTATTTACCAAAATAACATGTACTACATCATTATTACATTTAAAAAAAACCATGCAGCTTCAAAATTCATCCAATCGATACAATATTTATAACAAGTACAATTGATTTATTTAATAAAATTCAAATATTGTGACCATATATAATTGTAAAATCTTACTGATACATTATCTGGCTATATATACAAAACAAAAACTTGAAAGCAGTCTAATATTTAACTAATACTTTCTTTCCCTTCAAATTTCAAGCAAATGTTTGAACAATTGTAAAAAGTTATTTACAATATAGTATAAAAATGGGCTCTACAAATGATCTATTTATATATAAATAGACATCTGTATATGTTTTGGGAGAGTATCAAAGTGTAAGGTAAAATATTTTACTAAACAAATTACAAGATTAATTGTGTGGTAATTTTAAAAAGGTACACAATGTGTATTGCTAAAAACAAAATTATCTCTTCCTAAAATATTCCTCTTTCTTTTTTGGTGCATATGGGCCACAATTTTTACAAGAAAATATTTAAAATAAAACACAAGCAAATGTTATACAAATTAAATAACAATAGCATTAATAAATAGAAAAAATTCAGATTTGAAACAGTAACATTCCATAAATACTTGAAATATTTAACTGCTATTAAACTGTCCAAGAGAATACCATTGGGTGATTTCCTTGCTTAAATCATAGGTCAATGGTATAAGAACAGCACCAAGAAATTCATTTTCTTGAACTCTATCATAGTCCCACACAGAAACATGAAGGGCTTTGTGACGAACCACTTCTAGGGGTAAATTGTAAACCAGCATTTCCATAAAAGTAGGATGACAACTTTTAGATACAATTTTAGTTTTGCGCTTAGTTGTCTTATTTGAATCTGGTAACAAGTAAGTTTTTACATAAGGATCTGGAGCAGTTCCCTTTGGTGAACTCAGATTCTTGGCATGCATTACCATAATGAACAAAGAATCCTTTTTATAAACAGTAGATAGCTTAATTTGCCCATTGATTTCTGCAAGAGAGCTACTTCTACGTGATCGCATGGCAAGACTTTTGGCTTCATTTTCTCTTTCCATTCCTTCCTGGTCTCGTAGCAAAGGATGAAAAAAGGAATATACTAAATCACAATGTGATATTTCTTCAGCCATTGCCATCAATGAATGCAAAAACATACTGAGCTCCATTTTTCGTTTATCGGCGACTTCACGAACATTAGTTCTACCCATTAAGGGATTCCCAGGAAGGGGATGGAATTTTGCAAGGGGAAACATCATACTGAGTTTCTGATGGAATTCTATAAATTCTCGATATGTCCTAAAAACACACATCGGATCAGGCAAATTTTCTCTTTGTATTTGAACAACATAAATGTAGTACTTTTCAGGGTCATACATTTTTTCATATCCAATAACATCAGCCCCGGTAATTTTTCCATCTGATTCTTTGGAATAAGTCTTGGATGTAAAAGATAACATAAAACCTTCATTGTGGTCCCCTGTAAATCTTAGTTGAGCTAAGTTGTGAATGAAGAAATTAAACTGTGTAAACCAGGATTTCAAACTTTCTTGTATCATATGAGTAAAATGAACAGTTGCTTCAGCTTCAGACATATTTGGTAGCAAGGCTCTTTCAATATAGGTCACAGCATTCATTGACATGCCAGGAATATCAGAGGATACCATGAGAGAAAAGAGATTAAAAAACACATTTCTGTGACTTCTAATTATATTGAAAGCCTGGCAACAAAGATCAATAAAATACTGAAATTTTTTTGAAGGTTTATCTCCACCATTTATAACGTATGCCATATCTGACGTCAAAACAAAAGGTGTACGGTCTCGCTTTATGTTACCAAACATTTGAGAATCACCTAAAAATTTCCCAAAATCAATATGGAAAATATGACCAGATGTTTTTAACATTATGTTATCATTATGTCTATCACAAATACCCAATATATAAGTTGCAACACAATAACCAGCACAGGATAAAGTGAAATTCTCAACAGCTTGTTGATATTCTAATTCTGATGTATTGTATTTCTGCAACCATTCAGCTATAGGACGATCTTTAAAGGATCCAGTTAGTCCAAGTTCTGTTTGTATTTTACGCAAAGTTTCAGCTCCTGGTACCATTTCAACCATTCCTTTTCGAAATTCAGTTGCAACACAATTAAAAGTTACGATTTTCAGATCTAAACCTTCTTTCAGCCATAATTTATCCATGATACGGATCATTTGTATAGTTATCATATCTTGACGCAAATCATCTCCTACTTTGAATATTGCTTCATTATTAGTTCCAGTCATCTCTGGAGTATGAAATGTCAGTTTCAAAGGCAAAGTATTTGATGTAAAATATGAGCATGATTTTACATCTACACCACACACCTCTAAACTAGGACTGAGAGGCAAGCAAGTTGGGCTTTCCATTAAACTATGATGAGTTTTTTCTAATTTATGAAACAGAATACTCAATCTCAAGGATTCTTTGGTTGTTTTTATAGTATCAGCAATACTAGATAGATCCTCAAGCAATGCTTCTTGAGTGTTTATTCTCTCTCGCATTGCTTCCCCAGCAATAACAAGTAAGCTGTTCAACATCAATTTCATTCTCCCACCAGCAATAGGATCATTGATGTTCTGCTTCAATAACCAGTACAAATGATGTGCAACTCTAACACTAGTTAAAGATCTTTCTAGAAGAAACCATGCTGTAGGAGAGTCATCCCAAGCTTCATATCTCAGAATCTGAATCATTTGAGGTAAATAATCACAAAGTTCATCACTCACTATGTCCTTCATCCAACTTATGGCTGTTTTTCTAACTTCTATATTTGGAAAACAAGGCATCAAAAGATGTAATGACTCAACAGGAGATAAAGGGGTCCATGCCTTTAACAAAGAATATAAATCGGATAAACAGGCCCAATCCCAACCATGTGCAGAAAGCAATACTTTAGGCAATGCATTAGGAAATTGGTGCAAATAATACTTTCTTTCCCACAGAAGCTCTTTTTCATCAGATAATAAGGGCTTCAAAGTGTCTTTTTCAATTATTTCTTTTAAAATAGTTTGTAAATGAGGTTCTAAACTCTCAAAATCTCGTATTTGAGAAGATGCAAATTTATTATCAATAACAGGTGGAAATTTCACTATGCATCCAAAATCTGGCAATCGAACATGGATAAGGGGACATTTAGCATCTGGATTCGACAATAATGGACCACTGTTTTTTAAAATTTCAGAAGGCCAAAATCCTAATAGAAAACTACCTTGAGCTAATGTTCCTTCATATGAAAATAAACGTACTCCACACCATCCAAGACAAGATCTATTGTAAGCATTGCTGTTTGATTGTTTAGAATCACTCTGAGACTGATTGTTTCCCCAGAGAGTAAAATAAAGAATGGATTCTTTAGGTAAGGTGCACATGGATATATTCTCAAATTGTAACCATTCTTCAAAAACAATTTGTGAGAAAAAGCTTTTTGATTCTGATGATTTTTTAGAAGTTACTGAGGTAAGTAATGAATAACCATGATAAATTTCACAAATTATAAAAAAACTTTCATAGATGGAAATGATAGTAGGCTCTAGTCTGTGTACAATACCAAGTTCAAAAAGAGGTGTATCCAAAAAATCTGTTACCATTTTCTCAGGATTAGATGCATTAAAAGAATCTATTTCAAAATTTACTCTAAAAGTTTTGGCATACATAACAAGTAACTCATGCACTGCATGCTGCAAGTGTGACAGACTCAATTCAAGTAACTGAAAAAGATTTAAAAGATCGCTTTCAGATTTTTTTGCTCTGATATCACCTAAATTACCCAGTTCTGGCAAAGTATCAAAATCTTCATTCGATTTATCATAGAGTAGACACACTCTAATGAATGCAGCAACAGTATCAGTTATTTCAGAAGTCTCTACATGTGAAAGGAGAGTGCAAATCGCTTTCACAGCTTGAACAACTCCTTGTGGTTTTAAGGAATCTAAAGAATCAAATTTTAAGGCACTTGACTTTATCTTTTCCATTTCTTTTTCTAAAATATCCAAAAGAATACTCAAGGATTCATAAGAAATTACTTCTTTCCTTAAGGAAGGAGCAATATCTGTATATTTAAAATTAGAATCATTGACATCGTCATTTTTTGTTCTTGCAAATGGTCGTTTTAAATCTTTAATATCAGTCAAAGTCAAACAAACTGGTTTATCAAATTTGTGACACTGATGCACATATTCATAATCAGCCAAAGTTGAATGCGAAGTGAAATATTCTGATAGACCATGTACTTTTAAAACAAAGTTATCCATACTTAAAGAACTTGCATTATCAAATATAGAACAAACTGTATGGCTGATAATGTGCTCCACACTAGTATTTACATCACACGTAAAAGAAACAGGCCTTTCTGAATTGATGGATGAAATTATTAACTTTATACTCAATGAGTCTTCTTGACTGCTGTCAAGTGAAGGACTTACGACCAAACCGGCATTTGTAACATGATCATCATATGGAAATTCCATTCTCAGCTTTTTTAATTTAGCACAAAAGGCTTCAAATTCTTTTGAATAAGTATCACTTTTATGAACTATTTTTAAAATAGATCCTTGTTTACCATGGTATTGATTAGACAACTGTTCCTGAGAGGTGCAAATCTCTTTTGGTACAGTTTCAGGAACATTTTCCTCTTGAACATTATGGACTTTCACTGGAACAGAACAGGATTCAATTTTATGATCCGCTGTATCAATTGGTTTCTTTTCAACAACTGGCATTTTGATATCAGATTTCGGAGAACTTGTGACAGAAACAACTAAAGGATCAAAAAGCTTTAAAATATCTTCATCGCACTTACTACCTTGATTACTTTGAAATTTTACTTCATGATCATTACAATACAAATCTATCAAATTACTATCACTTCTTTTTTTCATGAATTTGTATATATTTTCTAAATTAGCATGACTGTTATTATTTGAAAGCTTTTCATTGTGATTAATAACAGCATATGTAGTTTGATTATATATTAAGTTATTTTCATTTGGCACAGAATACCTCGAAACTGGTACAGCACAATTTCCAAAATCTTGTGCAGGAATTGCACAATTCCCAGCATTTCGAGTAAGAAGTGGAAATTGAGAACTATTAGAATTAGGGATATTTGGTGCAGATTTACTATGCTGCACTTCAAATCCTGAAAAAGCAAACTCATGCCCATATTGACTTTGGTATAAGCTATTAGTAAAAGCAAGAGGTTGAGTAACTTGTGGAACTAATGAATTGCAACGCTGAACATTTGACATGTAATTTCTAGATATTGAAGAACTAGCACTTCCAGTCATACTACTCTGAAACATAGTAGTTTTTACCATACTATTTGAGACAGAACTAAAGGAATGATTAGTTAATCCAGACGAAAAACGCTGCAATTCAGGTGATGGATTTTTATAAAGCTGCCCACTACCTGGAGGCGGAGGAACTCTATTCAGCTCATTAGTTTCAAAAGTTGACTTTGATATTTTTTTAAATGCTTCAGGAGATGGGCGTGGTGGTAGGGGAGGAGCATGCTCTGAAAATATATAATTGTTTTTAAATTTTAAAACTAAAATGTTTAAGTAAATGGTTTAAATAAAAAAAAAGTTAACATGCTTTAGAGGGGAGAAATTAATGAGTGCAGGATTAAATATTTTATAAAGTATGAATTATAAATCTCTAAATCAAACACACAAACATACTAAATGAATAAATATTAAATAATATTTCAGTTCAGTTTTTTCTTAAAGCATTGCCATGACACTGGAATAAATACAAAATCATATCTTAGTAATGTTAATTTTTATCTCACTAATCATAATACATCATTGTTTATTAAAGATAAACTTAATATGGAACAATGTAAACAGTACAAATATAATGAAACCAATAAATTTTGTCAATAAAGGCATTCAGTTATATTAAAGAAATAATGCTAACATTGTGAATACTTTCTGTATGAAATAGAATAAGTTAATAAATAATTATTGTAGCCCCTTTCAAATCACTGTAGTATACAAGGGTCACTGAAATTTTTGAGATACTCCTAGGTTTTTAAAGTTGTACTTACAAAATTTTTAGGAGTGTTCAAAGTAGTCTCCTCCAACATCAATGTACTTTTGCAGACGAGTTTTCCACTAATTAAATGCCTCAAACTATTCATTTCTTGGAATTGATGAAAAAATGCCTTATAGCCACATCAATCTCTTTTTCTGAATGAAAACGACGTCCTCCTAAGTTCTTTTCAGATTAAAAAATAACCAAAAGCCACACGTAGCTAGATCCAGAGAATAAGATAGATTTTCTATCACTTTAATTTGTTTTTGCTAAAGAAACTCAACTGTTAATCCGGCTGTATGATAAGATGCATTGTCATGGTGAAGATTAATCCCCTAACATTAACTTCGTGGAGAATTTCTGGATGAAATTTAGTGGTATACCAGTTTGCTGTAAATGTCTTCTGTCCTTCCTACTTGATGGCTTTGACCAATCTCATACTCCTGAAGAAAACGGCATACATGACTTTTTTATGGCTCGCTGTCTTTTCCCCATTGTTGGCGTGGGATCATCTTCAAAGACCCATATTTAGCTTTCTTGACATGTTGGAACGTCAAAAAATGGTATATACGCTTCATCACTCATTGCAATTTTAGAAATGATGAAGTGGACATCATCATTTAACAATTTAAGAGTTTCTTTACTGATTCTGACATGCTCCTCTTTTAAGTGCTCAGATTATGGGAGACCCAATGGCAAACTACTTTTTTCATATGTAATCCTTCATGAATAATTTTGTGTATGGCTGTGGATCCAATCTTAAGTTTCTTCTGATAATAACTTTCTTCCAATAACATTTTTTGTATGGTAGACACATTATTCAAGATTACTGCCAACTGCGGCCATCTTGTATGTTCTTCCTCCTGAAGAGAATTGCAACCACTGCAAAATTCTTTAAACTAGCTGAATACAGTAGTACAACATGGAAATTTATCACTAAATGCAATTGCAGCCATTGAAAGCATTTCTCTTGATTTAATCCAGCTTTAAAATTAGAAAATCATAGCACGATAATGTTCTCATGTCAACTCCCTTTTCTCTTCTGCCTAAAATTTATTCTACGCTAAACAACTTGAAGTAAGTTAGTAAAAAGTCGTCTGCTGTGTTAAAATACTTTGTATTTTTAAATTAAACCATTAACTTTTTTTGTAACTTATCGCCTGTGTGCATCTCAAAAATTTCAGAGTTACCCTTGGAAAGCATATCAAAGGCATCTCATGTATTTAAAACATTTTAAAATCAAAAATAAGACAATATACATATAAACTTTTCAGCACAAATATGAGTGATAGTTTTAAAATAACAATAAAATAAAAAATTTACAGAAAAGCAGCCAGGTTCAATTTTAAAATTGTTTTTGTTGTTGAATGATTATATAAGAAAAGGCCAAAAGTCTTTTAAACAAATATTATGAATAAATAAAATTGCAAAATAATAAAAAGAATTACAAAAAAAAAATATTTTAAAAAAAATTTTAAATAAAAATTTGATTCAACAAAAATTAAATGTAATTTTTTATTTTTTTTAAATGTTGTAAATAACAATAAATTTTAAGTACATAAAAAAATTAAGTTAAAAATTCATTTATGACAGAGGAAATTGAAAATGAAATATAGTTATGAATATATATCAACACTACTTTTTTTAGTAGAATTTATGTATTTTAAAAATCTTCAGTATATTTAAGTTTCTTTGCCATCCAATGTTCTTACCTATTAATACAAAATCCTTCAAAAAAATTTTATAACAAGCATAACACAGCAACACTCATATAAAATCAAATACTAACACCAGAATACTTTTTATGGGAAAAAAATAACTCACCTTTTTGTTTAGAATCACAGAAAGCCGTAGAGAAGTTATCATTAAAACAAGCCTTTGGTTGTGTACTACTAGAAAATAGATTCTGACTGTCAGATCTCCATGAATGTGGGTCAGTAACCACATTACCTCTCAACCATGAATCAGAACCACCTTTGGGAGGAATAGGAGGGGCAGCCATATTCTAATTCATGTGTATTCTAGCATGTCATTGTCACTTGCACCAGTTAACTTCAATCCTCCCCTGAACGAGAACACAATAGATGACCAAATATCATCCTTTCATGAAAAAATGCAACCTTTAAAAAGAAAATATAAAAATATACAACCCATTGACTGAAATAAAATATTTATGGATGTTTCAATACAGGGATATTTAAAAAAATGTAATGGTAATTTTCTCCTATTCATCTGCAATCCTGTTTTAAAGATAACAAAAAAATAGAGAAAGTACACAAATAGTTTGAAACATTTTAAAATGACTATTTTTCTCAAAAATCAATTTTAAAAATTGGTGAAAATTTCAATAACTTCAACAGATTAAATGAAACACACATATTTGACTTTTTAAATACACATTTTAATTAATATTTTCAGTAATTACAAATTTTATTTTAGTAGCTTTTATTTTATTTTACTTTATACCAAGCATACTTTTTCTTACACATTCGTTAAATGTTTTTCAATGATAGAGATCATAAATAGTTTCAAAAAATAAAAGATTGATTTTTTTTAAATGAAAAACTCGTAAATAAAAAAAATCAGTTTGCAAAACAATTGCTGTAAAATCTGACATATTACGTGTACAATCCGAACCTACACTTCTGCATTTTTTAAATTTTTAGGTATATTTGTCATATAGCATGCACCTCCTTTTTTACGAAGGAACCTGAAAAGTACGCGTGCAATTCTATTATGTTTTGAAGTCATTTATTAGAGGTTTTTTACCAAAACTTTTAAAAAATAGTATAGTTTTTCAATTACAACCCTTTAAATTCATCAGGCATTTTGTTTATTTTAGATAAACAGTGTTTTGATCTGTATAGAAGTCTAGTTTTTTTATATGCTCAACTCTTTCATATCCGGCGTATAACACACACCTGTAAATTTTGATCTTATCTTTTGTGTTAAAAGTGTGCATTATATGCCAGATTTTATGGTAATTTAAAATTACAACCTTCTTTAAAATTAAAATAAATAAGAAAAGATGTGAATATTTAATGGATGAAAATCAATAGTTCTATACCAGTGGTCAGTAAACTTTTGGAAAGAAGAGACAAGTTGTAAGGAAACCAAGATAACTAAGGTATCAAAGAGACTTTTATGCAAAAAGCCACATAACCGTGCATAGGAGGGGATTGATCCTCCAGTAGCAGTCGTGACATTATTGTGCTCCAATTAACATTTTCTTTTATAGTTATTTAAATAAAGCTTTACACAAAATAACATTTTCCATTCCTTCCAAAACTAAACCTTTCGAAGATATTTTTATTTTTGAGGTTCAATGCAAAAACAACCAATGTCAAACTATCGTAATGATGAAATTAAGATACTGTCGCGAAAAAATGTCCCTAAGAATGACACTGTTTGAACTTTATTGTGAAATTTCATGTTCACACTAATAATTAAAATTGTCTTTGATTGTCCCTGCATAAAAAAAAGTCATTTCAACTTTCTTCATACTAACTCATAAACATGTCACAAAATACAGAATGTATGTGTTTTTGTCACTTCTATCGTGAGTTTATACACATCTCTTGCTCACATTCAAGACTGCTCCCAAACTCATGTATGCAAAGAAGCAAACGTTGCTGGAAATCACTTAAAGGAGTATTATACCAAGGAGGCATTTTTCTAAATAAATTAGACTTTAATGCTTTAGAACTAGTTTCAATATTTTCACTGATTCGCAATACACTTTGTCAATGAAAGTCAACTTAATACATAAGGCAGTCAAACATTTAACTTTGGATGCAAATAAGGGGTAAAACTTTTCAATAGAAGGAGAGGAAAAAAAAACAATTTTCAGTAGATATAATTATTTTTTTAATAATTCATATAGCTAGAAGTTTGAAGGGCTGCAACCGTATACACAAAAAGACACCGTTTGCCGACCCCTGTTCTATCTCTATAGAACAGGGATTGAATCAGAAACATTTTACACATTCATTTAGATTTTAGAGGTCAGAAACATAATTATACATTCAAAACTTTGAGTAGATAAAAAGAAAAAGTGAAGTGTGAGTACCTTGTTTTGTTAAATTATTTTTTACTCTGAAGCAAATGAATAAAAGAAAGTATTTTTTAGATTTTTCAATAAAATTTTTTAAAACTTTAAATTGAAAAAGTGAAACTGCATAATCATATATCTAATTTAATCATATCAGACATTCAATGTGGTCTCAAATGCATTAATATTACAAATAAAAAAAACTTTTTTAAAAAATCACAAAATAAGAATTTATAAATTTGTAATTAAAAATTTTTTTAAAATATCTTTTTACCATTTATTTTATGTAATATCCAGTGATGGGATACAAATAATACTCTCTATTTAAAGCATAAAAAAATTCTTGTCTACCTTAAAGAGAACCCTTACTTCAAGTACATTTTAATAACCAGTTCAACTGGACTGAGAGAAAAGAATATAAGTAATTTTTCCAAACCAGAACAAACACAGGCTGAATCCTATCACTAGTAAAAGACAAATGATATATATAACGGATTTAACATTTTATTCTAAGCAAACTTTGTAGGGAATCCAGTCAACCTACTCATTAAAACTAAAGCTAATATGCTATATATTTCTAAATGGGCTAAGCATTACTCATTAATAACAA
The DNA here is from genome assembly GCA_019973975.1 of Trichonephila clavata. Taxonomy (NCBI): domain Eukaryota; kingdom Metazoa; phylum Arthropoda; class Arachnida; order Araneae; family Nephilidae; genus Trichonephila; species Trichonephila clavata. The sequence continues at coordinate 155,607 of BMAO01006729.1, forward strand.
AAGGATTCACACAAGAGACTTCATAAACTATTAAAATTTGTGAGTCACCTGTGTGGTGACCGGGTTGGAAAGAATAGTCCCAATATAGCTCATGCAAGTTGTAAGAGGAGACTTAAATGGGTACCCAGTGCTCTGAGGTAAAGCCAGATACCCTGCCTGTGAGAATTAGATTGGGAGACTGGTCTTCCAGGTTGGGGGTTGGGCATAAGAAAGGCTAACTACCTTAAACTATAAAAATTCAGTTCAGAAACCTCAACAAAGTGCAAAAACTGGTTTGACTCTACCCATACAACTCAATTCGCATCTTATTCAAAGGAGATACACTGAAAAACCTAATCAACATATTTGACAACTATGGTAATGATGTCCTTACAATACAGGAAATAAGATGGCTGGAATATGGTATTACGGATAAAAAGGAATGCAGAGTGTATTACAGTTGTTAAGAAAAAAAACCACCAATTTGGTGTGGGGCTCATTGTGAGCAAAAGACTGAGAAACTCAGTGTTAGATTTTCAAGCCATTCGTATGAGGCTTTGTAAAATAAGATTGAGAGGAAGACATTGTAATACTACCTTGATTTGCACTCATGCACCTATTGAAGAAAAGGATAAAGTGGAGAAAAACATTTTATTATTTACTCGCAAAGAGCTATAATTCTTGTCCTGCACAAGACATGAAATTTTTAATTAGAGACCTTAATACCAGGATCAGTAGAGAACATTTTATAAGATCCCATGCTGTGGTAGAAAGTCTCCAAGCTGAGACTAATGAAAATGGATGGAGACAATTTGAGTTAGCTATCCTGAAGAATTTGATTATTGCTAACACAGCATTCCCACATAAGGAAATAGACAAGTATACTTGGTGATCATCAGTTGGTTTAACTCTAAACCAAATAGACCCCATACTTGTGGATAGGTTTGTTGTGCTTTTGAAGAAGAAAACTTGTGAGTACTTAAATCATTGTCATTTATTACGAAGTAAAATTTTGTTCATTCATGAGACATGTTTCTCACAACTTAAGCTCCATACAATTATTTTTAGACCTACAGTGATCCCTTAGAAAGCAAGTTAAAACCAGCAAGGAACTGGAGCAGGGCCATATTTAACCTCCTCAGTGCCCTAGGCACCTCAAACTGTTACGCCCCTGCCCCAAATATTTTCAAACCACCCCCCTCCCCTTATCTTCAGTTCTTACCTTGCCAGTTTTGGTTTGCGAGGGATTTTCCCTTAACTTTCATACTCTTTCCCCTTTCTTTGTTTTTGCTGTTTGGAGAGTTTCCATTATTCACCACCTATGGACCCGCTGTGTCCTGTATTGAAAACCACAAGGAAAGGATAATAGCATGCTAGTTTGTTCATTTCTTACATTAAATCATGGACCACTCAACCACCCTTTTGTAAATTAGTACTGTAAATTAATATAATCGTTTGTAATTACAGTATAGAGCAGGGGTGGGCAACCTGCGGCACGCGTGCCACAATGTGTCACGCGGAAGTCGTAACTGTGGCACGCGAAGACCTATTAAAAAATTACAAAATTTTTCTTAATTAATTGAATTACAATAGAAATTTATCATGAAGAGAATATGTAAAAAACACATTTTCAGCATGAGATTTTAAGAGTTTTATATATAAGCTAGATTTTTTCTTTTCTTAAGTACAATGCCAAAAATGAGATCATGCTCCAGAACTTACTATTCCACAATATTGTAAGGTTACGAGAAAAGTGTTGAGTAACGTGAGGCTAAAAACAAATAAATTATCTCTCTCAGACGGTCGAGTCTGCCCAAAAAGTCACCTTCTCTTGGGGGCGGTTAATTTTTAACATATCGGATTTCCATTCGAATTTCAGCTTCCCCTTGCAGTGCTGAAGTTGGGTGTTTGTAGCTATTGGCTATCAGCGTGATGTCAGATAAAATGGTTTTTCCGAAGGTATTGACTATTTACGATTTCTGTAATGGCAAGAAGTAATTTTCCAATATATTAGGAGAGCAGTAGTTGATATGGTAGAAGTAATTCTATCTGCACAAAGTGGCTGCTTTATAAAGCAGAGGGAAGGAGAACTTGCATCCATGACTAGTCAGAATACTGGATTCGGAGCCTAAAAAATTTGTAGCGTAATATCGGCAAATTGTTTCTAGCTGTCAGACTCAGTTGATTTTAAACTCTGTTTAGCAAGACGTTAAGTTTTTTCCTTTTTTCTAAAATAGTTTTTAGATTTTAGAATGTTGAGTGTAGTTGTTTTAATTTTTTTTTTATTTTCATTATATTTATGAGTAAACCTTTGATATCGAAAAGAAATTATGAAGAGGATATTGCAGCACGTGATTTTAAAATTGTTTGGGAAGAACAATACTTGCTTACACATCAAAATGCTCCCAAGCCTGTTTGTTTGATATGTGGAATTTGTACAGCAGTTCTAAAAAATTTTACTTGGACTGTCATTTCAAACAACTGCATAGTGATATCAACAGCAAATATCCTGTTGGATCAAATTTGCGAACAGAATCTATCAATAAAAAAAAGAAATTTTTAGCCGCCCAGCAATCTTTGTTCTAGAAGAGAAATGACGAAATGGAAACCATGGTGAAGGCTTCTTAAGAACTTTCTTTGTTGTTAGCCTGCAAGAAAAAACTGTATAATGACGGAGAAGAGATAAATAAAAAGTAGCTTTTTAATTTTGGCCCAAAATGTCGGTGATCTAAATGTCAAAAATATCGTTGATAAAATAGCTTTGTCAAGAAATACCGTCATGCGTCGTTGTACAGATGACATTGGCCAGGATGTTGGAACGCAAATTGTATCTGGACTTCAAAATTGCAAATATTTTTCATTAACTTTGGATGAAAGCTATGATATCACAGACAATGTGCAGTTAAACATCCTTTGTACGTTACACGAACAATAATTTTGAAACTGTGGAATAACTTTTTGATTTGCGCCCCAACTAGTTTTAACTACAGGTGAAGACATTTTTAAGGAACTTAAAAATGTAATTGAAGTTAACAAAGAGTAGAATGAGCAAAATTAGACAGTTTGCACAGATGGAGCGCTTTACATGGTTGGCAGAATAAAAGGTTTTGTTGCTTTGCTTGAAAATTATTTGGGAAGAAAGGTTTTCGAATATCATTGTAATATTCATCAAGAAGCTCTTTGTGCCAAGGACTTTTGTCTTTCATTGTTAATCCCTTGATACGCTGTATCAACAAAATACGAGCTCGTTCTCTGAATCGACAAAAATTTCGTATGCTCTTCTCCAAAGAAATGGAAGAAAATGGCAAATTACCCCTTCATTGTAGTGTGCACTGGCTTTGAAAAGGAAGTTCACTTGTGAGATTTTGGAGTTTGAGGGAATGTGTTTTAGAATATCTGGAAGAAAACGATGGCTGTGGGATTTAGCTTTTCTTACCGATATAATGAAACATTTAAACAATTTAAATTTAAGATTACAGGGGAAAAATTGTATTTTTCCTACCCTAGTTGGTCATATATCTTTTTTTGTGAACAAACCTTTGCTTTTTTTTGTCTGGATTTTGGAGAGAAAAAATTAACTCATTTCTCATTCGTCCAGGAATTATCTGCCAAATTTAGTAATGTTCCAAACTATGATAGATTTAAAAATTTAATATCCATTGTGCAGGATTCTTTCAGTGCCAGGTTTGAGGATTTTAAAGATAAAAAAAATACTGAACTTTTTACTAATCCTTTTTCGATTTCTCTTCAAGACATTAATTTTTATCCACCTCAAGTACAAATTGAAATTATTGACCTACAGCACCATATTACTCTGAAAAGCAAATATAAGGAAATTATTTTAACCGCAAATGATCCAAATTACATCGAATTTTGGAAATTTGTGCCACTAAGCAATATTCCAAATTTACATGATTTAGTGGTCAGATATTGTTGTAGGTTAGGATCAATATGTTTGTGAAGAAATGTTTTCTGTGTTATGTACATAATTAAATCAAAATATTGCTTAAAATTAACTGATATTCACCAAAAACACCTAATTTTGTTAGCATCTTAACAAACTATTCCAAATGTAGATAATTTAGTAAAAAAGTTACAAACTTAAAAGCCACATTAAGAAAGTACTGACTGCTTAATAATCATTAAAAATTAAATGTTTCAAGTTGCTTTTTTTTTGTACCTAAGCTAACTGATTGATCCTGTAAAAATTTATCAACAAAATTATAAGTTTCAACTTTTGTTTTATTTGTTATACCATTTTTTTTTTTTTTTTTTTTTACATTTTCACTACATAGAGTTTGCATTTAAAAATATGTTTTTGGTGTAAATAACCCATAATAAGCCTATAAGTAAAAAATTTTCACTTTCGTATATCTTTAGTTTGGTGGAAAAATTGGAAGTGGCACGCGTAATTTTTTTTATCAGATTGTGGCACACTTCCCCAAAAGGTTGGCCACCCCTGGTATAGAGTATACATTATTATATGAACTGTTTACAACTTGTCAGTTACCATCTTTTTTGACAATCTTTACAATGTCTTACTTTTAGACATCTTAATTCTTTGTTCAGTCACTGTCCTTGTACTGTACAACAAAAGTTTTCTTTGGGCATTGTAAAATCATTAATATCATTGTAATCAATTTCTAGGGTAATTTCACTTTGAGTGCGTAGCAACATGAAACTTAAGCTTTTCACTTTTCATAGTAGATTGCACTTCAGTCTTTACTCTTTTAAGATCAGAAATGCTTTTCTCATGATTTGCTAGGTGGTGGTATATTAACTGTAATTTTTTTGCTTTCTCTTTTTTTGAACTCCTATTTTTTGTGCCCCCAAATCTTTTGCACCCTAGGTATGTGCCTAAGCAGAAAAGTGGCCCTGAACTGGAGTAAAAAGCACTTAATTACTCAGGTTCAAGGAGCAATTCCTTTTTAACCTAATCATCAAGAACACAACATAGTGCATCTGCAGAATCGCAGGTGGATGGTTAAAATCAATCAAATGCAATATAGTCAAAGACCTCAAAGGAACTTGAATACAAAGTAATTATATTTATCGATTATATCCACCATAAAACCAAAAACAGCAAAACATACAAAACCCATAAAATTATTTTCCATCATTACATTGGCAACTCAAGAAAAGATATCACTAACCCATGGTCCCTATAACTAATATCAAAGTAATTATGTATAACTGTATCACACATTTAGAAAAAAACATCTAACAACTAAACAATTATCTAACTAAACTTACACATTTCCCCTCTTAATTCCTGAATGAATGTTTGATTTATTATATCTTTGGAACAAGGGTTAGTGGTGATATTAGGAACCCTTCTCCTCAGCAAACACCCCACTTCATTAACATGAAAATTTCGAGCCTTAATACATTTTATGTTCATTAACTCCTCATGTGGTCTTTAGTGAAACCAGGGTTCAAACTTTTCACTAAACAAAAGAAATACCACTCATTGATTCACAAGCACAACTAGCTAAAAGTTTTTGAACTAAGTTAAATTTCTGAATCATTCCATAAGTCTCAAAGGTTGGTAAAGTTAAATATAAAATAATCTAACAAGACTAAAAAAATATTTTAAAATTTCTTGTAGTCATTCATAATTTAAAAGATACTTTATTATTTCAAATAAATAAAAATAATGAATCAAAACTTGAACTTTATCATAAAAATAAAAGTGATCCAAAAACTCTCTCTCTCTGTTATTACATATACATACAAAAATATACTTTTTACTAAAAAAAATATAAAAATTTGTATTGTAGTGGAAATAAATATAAACATGTTGATTCTAAAAAAGAAAATTTCCCTCCTGAATTTGAAATATTTGAGTTGTATTTACAAGCTTACAAATTACATAATATTTAATAGTATTTTTTTTAAAAAATTTTAAACTGTTCAACGCATTTTCCAGGGGAAAAAAATTGATTTTATTTTCAAAAAGTAAATTTATGGTATGCATCACATTGAACTTTCATAATTTTTTACTTCAGAGAATTACTTCTATTGCTTAATAAGTAAAATAGATACTTGCATATTATCGCAACAATCGCTAATGTTCAAGATAACTCCCCCAAGTAGGCGACCCCAATTTTGCATGTGCTGAATTGGCAATCACATGTGCTTTATTTCATATAATGTCCCCAACAGATTGCAAAAATATGAAAGTACCAAAATATATTTTGCAAAAACTTCTATTAAAATATTGTATGAATAAAATAAATAAATGCTTTTCAACCAATATGATGCAGCTTTTTATTCTATTACAGAATAATAAACTAAAAAATCCCTTTTCTAAAAATAAAATTTTATTAACATTTGACAGAGGCCATGTCTCTTTCAAAGGTTTTATAAAAGAAAATCCAAAACTTATAATAACTATAAATAGATAATTGCATGTTACATGCACTTGCTCAAAGTTAAAAACTACCAGCATATAAGAAAAATTCATAATTTTTTTAAAATATAGTTTTTTTATTTAAGTAAATTGAAGAATAACTATAAACTTTAATGAACAAACTGTGTATTCATACCTAAGCATCATAATTGTGTTAAATAAAGCCATAAAAAATAAGACGTATTAAAAAGTTTGTGATAAAGAATTACTTAATTAATATTAAAATATAATCTGATAAAGTAATTTTTTTATGAAACCAAAAATTATTTTTTGCCAAGATTTTCAAAAAAAAATTACATATTTAGCCAAATTTATAGAAATATAATACTGGTTAGAGATGATCCATACTATTTACATATGTAATTTATGCTATCTTCAAAGAATATACATGTAAAATACTTGTGTTTTATGATAAAAATTTTATGTTTATAAAACATAAGTCCAAAATATACTGTTAATAACAAATTATAAAAAAAATACTAGTTGACATGACAGTTCCTAATGTCTACAGAAAAGTTTTAACATGCTGTTTTAAAAGAAATAATAAATCTAATTCTTTACCTAATTTTTAGTAACAATAAACGTTTCTCCCTTTATTGTTTCCTTTTAGTCAAATAGAGCCAACACCATTGAAATATACTTTGCCAACTGAGCGAGAAAATTTCGAGACTTTTAAAAAGAATATTATGCAATTAAAACTCGCTAGAAAATTTTAAAAAATGGTACCAGATTCATAAACAGATAATACAGAGAAAAAAAATGAATTGAAAAGGAAGTTAAAAAGTGAATGATATTGAATTTTTATTTGAGCAAAAATTTATCAGAATAATAAATTATTCTAAATTATAAATGACACGATGTGTTAACAAAGTCTGTTTAGAATTTTCATAACAAACATATCAAGTACTCATTTTTTTTCCAAGATGAAGCAAACCATTGTTTACGGAAATAAAGATTAGATACATTTACTAATTCTTACGAATATTTATAATTATGTACATATCTAATGAATAAAATAAATGATTAATGAATTACGAAACACTCTTCAGAAATTAACTTCACAAGCTAAATTTTAAAATTTCACAAATTACAAATACTGCTAAAAAAAAAAGCAAACCTTTCATATTTCACACCCTCTAAACATGCTTTCAAATTTTCATCAATCATGCTTATTTATATTAATAAGTTAAATCAGTGATTAAAACTTTATGATGCTATTGTGAAAAAGTTTCATAGCAAAAATTACCGTGACAGACACATCGCCAAATTTTTGATCCTTTATTGACAAACAACGCAAATTCATCAGATGCATGGCTCGCGTAGCCACCAATCAGCTGAATAGATCATATCTAAATCATTAACTAAAACGCGCTTATGTGCTTAAAGCTGTTTAACTTTTTAAAAAAATTTTATTTAAATAAATCATTTTGATCCACAATTTCTTATTTATAAATAATAAAAATTATTAAAAAAGAACATGGAGAAAATTGGGAAAATAATGGAAAATTGTTATTGATAATTACATATTTTTGCCCCTTGATTTAACCGAAATGTTTACCAGTAACACTGTTATGTATAAATTGGAAGTTAATTAATTTATCTATTAAGAAAATAATTTGAACATCATATTATGATCGAAAAAAAACAGTATAATTTAGAACAGATTTCGTAAAAAATAAACTGAATGGATTGTTTTCTGATTCGAACAGTGTCGGTTTATCTATTGGGCGTTTGAGACGGACACCCAGAGGCCCAGATAAGCTGGACTTAACCAGATTTTCTAGTTATAAATTTTAATCCTCCAGTGCCAAGGAGGCCTGTTGATCTTCTGCGCCCAGGGCCCAAAATGGTTCGAATCCAATTGGCATTGGATTCGAAACAATTTTTGTTTAAATTCTTTTTTAAGTTTTCTTTTTTGAAAATGAAAATGTAGTAATGTACTCCTTCAGTAGAATGTGTGTGTGGTAAAACTTTTACATTTTTTTTATCCTGCTGAAAATGTTAAGAAATGAATTTCTAATTGTGATCTCTGAAAATTATCCATTTTTCATTTAACATATATTTAATACTAAATGAGTTGATTAAAACGGACCTCGTCATATTTGAATAGAATTTTGGTCACATAACTCCTCGTTTGAAATGGTAACCTGGTTTCTTTTCATTCAGATTTAGAGAAAGAGAGAGCATTGGCTTAACGATGAATATTAGGGTCCTCTGCAAAGTCAGTCCCAGTCGGATCTTACAAAGGATTGCAAAATCTTAGCATAAACTTTGAGCCCCCGAGAATCCTGGAACCCCGCGACACGGGGTTTCAGGGGTGTACGGTACTCTACTGAGAGAGAGATGTCCGTGGTTGCTAGTGGTGATGGATTCGAATTCGAAGTGTCATGAGTTCGAGTCAAGTGCAACTGAACACCTACCATGTAGAAGGGCTGATGGTGGTTAAATCATTCAGTGTTCAATGTCCTCCCGTTGGCAAGGGAATGGAGAGGGGTTACAGCTGAGATGTCGTCCTCATTACTTGACTATGGCTTAAAATTAAGAGACCTGTCACCAAAAGCTCTCGTGTTGCTTTATAGTACGACGTAAATATACACTCACTCATTCAGAGTTAGAATATTCGACAGCGCTATTATTTCCTTGAGAAAGGTTCGATAAAACAGATAGATTTGACATTTTTTACTGAAATAAGACCAAGCATGCATATTGTTGCATATGAAATAAACAGTTCCTCTCTGAGGGATGTATAAACCAAAATAATCTATTAAATTTGCTTACAATATGATTTTCTTATATTTGTCATAAATTCTGTAAAGTTTCTGCTTGAATAATGCATACCTGTGGAAAATACATACGAGTATATTCAAGAGATTCAGTTGATGTTCAATTCTTTTGAAAAATGTCATATAGAATTATATCCCTCTGAGTGAGAGTGAGTGAGAGAATATTAACGTCGCACTGATTAGCAACACGAGGGCTTTTGGCGACGGTCCGCGTAATTTTGAACCATGGTCAAGTGACGCGGACGACACCTGAGCTGGCACCCCCTCTCCTAACTACCACACCACACCAACGGGATGACGTTTGAGCTCTCGACAGATTTAACGTGCATCTCTCCCCTACACGACGGATCTTTAGTGGTACTAGGATCGAACTCATGACACGCTAGCCATGATCCGATGCCTAGACCACTCGGCCACTTATATCCCTCTCACACGATATCGTTTTAGTGTTCCGGCGTAGCTAGTCTTGAGTGGGTTCTGCATCAAAATTCCTTAGGCCCTTTTTTGGAAAATAAATAAAAATGATCGCATTTATAAAATTTGAAAGTGTCAAAATATTACACACATGGTATTGTAATGCCATGCATGGTGGTGCCTTGTATTATTGATACGGCCGCTACAGCGTTAGCTGTAGCATGTATTAGAGCTATTCAAGGACTTTAGTAACGAACCTCGTAATTTCGAGCTACGGTCACGCAAGTAACAAGATAGACATTTGAACGCTCATTCTACATTATCATACTAAGAGACCTGAAACGACCCTGTTCGTTCTGATTAATAAGCAGTAGTCAGTAAAATTACACAACAATTATTATTGTTATTTAAAATAGATTCAAGACTTAGCCTCACAGCTGAAATTGAACATAACTGATAATGACTCTCCATGGACCATAATAACTTATCTGCCCCGGCTTAAGTAAGGTGTAGTTTCAGAGAGGAGGTTTCATGTCAAATTTCGTCTTTGTTACCCAATCACAGCTTGAAATTATGAAGCTTGTTACATGTAGTCAATCTATATAGTTTCTAGCAAGACGTTAAATGAGCCTTTCAGTTATTCGGATTCATTAAATGCAGTCGAATTTCAACAATCCTGGATTCCAAACCCACATGAAACCGTAAAGGCGTAAAATACAATACTGACGCATAAAAATCCGCATTTGCATCCCCTTAACTGGCCATCGCTTTCATTTTTCCTTAATCAACAAAAAATTATTTATCAGCAAATTAGCAGACCTATAGTACTATACGCTTACATCATTTGGAAGAATACTTATATATGCAACGGTATATATGAGCATACACAAAGGTAGGGTTTGGGGGTTCAACTCCCTCCCATACACCAACGACTCTTAACATAAAGATTGGGCCTCCGAGCATTTGTCCGTATTTTTTATTGTATAACCCCTCCCACACATATAAAAGAAGCTTGTGTAAGCCACTGCTGTAACTATAAAACAGATTATTCCGAATAATGAATTCTCCTTCATACATATGAAACACAGTCCTTCTCTCTCACATAAAGGCTTTAAAATTCCACTAATTAGAAAACTTACCATTCCTCTCACACATATTTTACAATAGTCTTCTTTTCAATTACAATCTCCTCTTATAAGAGATCAATTAACTTTCTTTAACAATATAATGGTAACCCAGTGTTGTAATGTGCATTACCGCATCGCGGGAAGTGCAAAGGCTATAAGATTTCCAATCCTTTGGAAGACCCGGGCTCGGACCCCAATACTCTCCGTTACGTCATTGTGGTGATTACTCCCTTTCTTATTAACCATGAAATAAGTAATAAATATAAATTGAATGTAATTTTTCTTCCAACTCAAACTCTCATTATCTTCAGATTTAATTCAAATAAGAAAAATTATGTTATGGTTATTCTACAATCAAATCCGAATTTACATAAAATAATTACTGACTCGCATTTAAAATACTCCAAACTCAAACTAGTTAGTTTCGTAATGTTTGGAAATTGTGCAAGTTCACCGCGTCATTTGAAAGTATTAAAAAATTACAAGATTCCATTTCGAAAATTTTTGAATTACTTAGACGAGCATAACATATCAGTGGAGTACATACTATTTTTATGGGAGAGGACGGGGGATTATATTTTAAAAAACACGTAAATAAGAGCGCCAAGACTAAACCTTTATGCTAAAAATAAAACTCTTTTAATTCCCTCCCTTGTGCATATTGATAAAGAAATAAATATAATTCAAAGAACACCTTCCAGATTCTTTGATAAACTAACCTATGTTACCTCTAGTATGAAAATTTAATTAACACATTTCAGATCATAAGCAAGAAATGCAGCTTAACATCTGTTCAAATTAATTTGACACATAGAATGTCACAACTTAGTAAAGCATCTTTATTTTAAACCTGATTTCATGAGGGCAAAGACTTCTAGATTTAGGGCTATACAGTACATTCTCGCAGTGATTGTGTTTCAACCTTCCAGGATGATGCCAGAAAATCAACTATGCGAATTGTTATAGAAAAGAACAGTTATCCAGTACGTATAATATATATTGATTTCTTATCAGTGGCGTAACGGAGAACATTTGAGCCAACAAAAGTCCTGCCCCCCCCCCACGCGATGCGGGGGTTGTACGTTACAACACTGTCTCTCAAAACATATCTTTATATAGCCATAATAATTGCTCTATAATTAGTGCCGGTTTAAGCTCATTTCGGGCTCTGAAGTTCTACAGACCCCCTTGGTACTAGTGGATAGAAATTTTTTACCGAAAAATCTGCTTAAGTCCAGCTTATCCGGGCTCCTGCCCCAATGGATAAACCGACACTGTCTGTAATCTCAAAATATTTGCATAGTTATACTTTATAATAGTGTTACTCAACCTTTTCATCGCCGCGGATAGGTTAACGTTTGATCCTTTTACAGTGGCACGCAGAGGGGGGAAGAGAACGTTGATTGTTTACATTTTAGACTATTTTGATTTAATAATTTACTTGTATTTAAGCATGCCTTCAGAACACAGTACAGTACACTAAAAATGAATGTAAAGTGATTTAAAATGGAATATAAAGTAATTTACATGGAAAGTCGTACAAACCTTAGAGAATTACACCACAGTAAATAAAATAAAAATCATTTAATGTTCCTTGGGCGGTCCAGTACTATTTGATCCACGGACTGGTACCAGTCCGTGGCCCTGGGGACAACTGCTTTTTACAGAACACTCAAGTGCAGTCAGATATTAACATATTCAATAACCATTATTCTATAGACAGTCTTTGAAGACATTTAATCGATACAACTATCAGACAATTAAAACCAATTGCTAAAGTATTTTAAATTATATGTTTTATTTTTTCTTAGATAAATTAAATTCTATCTGTTCTCGTTTTTAGCACCATCTGTGGTGAATATACTGTTGCGTGTGTGGTGTTATCAAATAATAATATTCTGGAGTCCTAGAATTGTGTTTTCTTGGATTTATTGGTAACAATAACTTTCAACAATAAACTTAACAATCTTTAACAAATTAAATCATTACATTAATTAGACTGAAACTAAAGAGAATTCTAATATTCAAGATAAAAATCCTAGTAAACAACGGTGGTACGCCGAAGCCAAGAATTACGAGTAAACATCAACACCTAGTTATGCTGAAGCCAAGTTCAAGATTCAACTGAGACAGAATCCGCTACAGATGGTTTCTGTTGAGATAGACCACGTGGAGTCAGAGCGGGGTGTCAACTACGCCCCACCCACTCAGACCACCCGGTCCATAATTCACAACACCATTTCTCACATTGATCTTTCCTTTCTATACATTTACTACTTTTTCCTCTGAAATTCACCATCACATAAGTCGGGGACGGGTTTTATGCAATAAATTAAATTTAAATCTTTCTTTGATCCAATTGAGAGTTTGGATTTTAGATGTGTTAACATTATCATTTCTGAGAATTGCTTGTTTAGTATTCGTTTAATTTTTTTTCACTATTTCATTTGTCTTGGATTTCATTCCATTTTCAATTGCAATTATCGTCTAATTTTGTAACCTTCAAATTGTTCTATTTTAATTGTAAAGGTACTAAAAATTAAACTGAAGTGTGATTGTTAGTGTAGCATTACAATTGAGTTTTTAAAACTTAGTGTTATTTAGAAATCAACAAAGTAACTTCACTTTTTACTTAAGAAAAAAAATTATTCTGCTAATAATTGACTACTGCTTTCAATCAGTTTGCATAGCAAATAATTCCATGATTTCTAGTTTCTAATCTCACTGCATGATGATATTTATTTAAATCCAGAATCAATGAAGTACAAGTTATTCTATAACTGTATCTGATATACAAATTATATTATTCTAAAAAATGAATAGGAAATATATATCATTTTTAAATGATAGTGATTCTTACTTCAATGTATTTTTAAGTGTTAAATAAATAAAAATTTTATTTTTACATAATTTATAAGTTGAAGTCATGAGTATTTTCAATCAGAAGCATTCAAATAGAGATATTACCTTCAATAAGCTAGCTAAAAAAAAGGCTATACCTTATTTATATTGATTTCATAAAATATTTTCGATGTATTTTATCACTTTATTTTCTGAATATCCCCAAACTAAGGGACACCAACATTCTACAGTTTTATATAGTTTCCAACACATTTTAATTTTAAAAAAAGGCCATAATATAATTGCCATTATATAGTACATTTTTATGAAATCTTATTTTAACAATAGTTATAAAATATAGAAACTTGGACTAAAAAGACTTTATTTTGCTATGGTAATTAAATCCTGGGAGTTGATTTCTTTGTAGAGAAAAAATAAATAGAATAAAACTTGTACTCTGTTTTCAATAGACAATATAAATATTTTACTAAAATATTAATAATAATGATAATTTTTACATAAAATTATTTTTATATACAAAAATTAATTCTATTTTTGTATGTACACTTGAAATGGAACACATCATTAAAACAAATCCTATTTTTTACATTTTTTTAAAAAATATTTTTAAAACTTTAAAAAAAATCAGTAACAAAAATTTAATATTACAATATGTTTATTACTACTATTACAGATTTAATTATTCTTTATTCATTTTTCACTAAAATATAGAACACAAAAGTGAATTTTTATAGCTGTGTATAATTTATACACTTCATACATTCTTTGTGCTTTACTCTTTTCTTTTTTTATAAATATTATTTACTAAACTTGTTTCTATCTTTTATATTGAACTTACTTTGTTTTAAATATTGAACCACTTTTATGCAAGTTCTGCTATATATGATAGACTTCTTAAAAATATTTCAGAATTTTAAAATATGAGAATTTTTTTTAAAAAATGGCTTATTGAAATATTTAATGATATTAGTTCATGCAGAAAAACAAAATTAATACACATTTATGTGACACTTCATGCAAAAAACTGATTTCAATTTATGCATGACAAATAAAAATTCCTAATTTGACAACTTTTTTCCAATAAAAGCGTCCAAAATCGAAATCAACATAAATTTTTTATTAATTTCTCTTTATAATAAAACATTGAAAAATTCCTTTAATGAACATAAAATACTACCTTTTTAAACAAACATTTTTATGTGCATGATTCAATAGAAACATTTATTTAAAACAGTATAACAACTTTGGTCATTCAGTTTCTGAATAAAAAAATGACTCAAATAATTAATAAATAATTTTAAACTGAAACAAGAATTTTTATTATAGAATTTAAACATGGTGCTTCTTTTATAAGAAAAATATAGTTTACCAGCAAGGGTTTTTATCTGTTAAGTCTCCTGAAAGCAAGTGGATCTATATTAACTATTTAATTTACTTTTTACTTTAGAATAAGTTGCTACCAATTATTTTTTAGAAGTTGTATAGTGTAAAAAGTAATGTAAGTAATTTGGAAAGCTAATACATAATTTAATTTATCAAAGGACTAGAAAATTGAGTATTTATAAATACACAGTACATTATGTTCTGTTAATGACAACAAAGTCTATTAAAATATAAAAAATTACATATATATATATATATTTATATATATTTAAAAGTTCATTGATTATCTTCAATGAGGCGACTTTTCCTTTCGAGCATATTTTTGGTTATGAAGAAGTATTAAGTTCTGCACTGCAGTAATCGTTGATTGCTCATTTTGTCCTGTAATTAAATGTCGATCTATAACAACATGAACTTCATCAGGTTCCGAACCTGAAAGAAGTGTGCAAAAATTTTAGGATTTTCACTTTCAAAAAATATTTTAACAAATATCTCAAAATATTAAAATAAATAAGAAAAAATGACAGATGCTTCAATTCTAAATATTTTCCTTTTTCATTATATTAATTAAATGTAATAAATAAATATGATAAAAAATAAATTTATACTTAAAATTTTTTTATTCAAATTAAATGTCAATTTTAAAACACAGCTTGGTACTTATGTACTATTGAAACCATATTGGTGACAATGAATAAAACTGCACAAATTCTAAAAATGGAATATGCTGACAGGTATATGGAGCATGTAGTTGAAAAATACTATGTGAAAAATAATAAGTAATTATAAACAAACACTAATCAATAAAAAAAACTAATTTTCATTATTTAGTTAAATTTTTTATTATTATTAATTTTGTATTATACAGGGTCATTCACAATTCCCTCCGGGGTTTCGAAACGTTATAGTAAAAAAACGAAGACAAATATGAAAAAAAAAACATATGAAATTATTCCGAAACTATTCAAGTTTTACTTACATACATTACAGGTGTTCTATGTGTGAACCCTTGGTCACACGGCATACATCAATGCAATAGTCCAGTTCCTGCCATACTCTACTCAACATGGTACTGTCTATGTTATTGATAGCATGTGTTATCCTTTCACGCAGGTCAGCTAAATCACGAGGCATAGGTTGTACAAAAACTGGTCTTTCACATACCCCCACAAGAAAAGTCACACGGTGTTAATCCGGTGACATGGAGGCCACTTTAGAAGAGGTACATCATCTTCAGAAGCTCGTCCAATCCATCGATGAGGTAAGTGTGTGTTCAGGTATTCACGCACATCACACAAAAAATGGGGAGGAGCACCGTCTTGTTGAAATACGAAATCATCCTCATGTTCCTCTAACTGTGGCATTAGCCACAGCTGCTACATATCCAAGTACACTACACGGTAATGGTCTTCTCTGTAAAAAAGAATGGCCCATAAACACGGGAGGAGGACATAGCGCAAAACACGTTAACTTTTGGGGAATCCCGATAGTGTTCCACTACAGAATGGGGAATTCCAGTGCCCTAAATGCGTACGTTGTGGCGGTTGACAGTGCCACACATGTGAAATGTGCTTTCATCACTAAAAATCAATTTCGACATTAGTGTTCACGTTCATGACATCAATGCAAAACGTGAAACGAGAAATGCAATCTGCTGGAGTCAACGCTTGCACCATTCCCAATCTGTACAGCTTCAAACAAAGACGTTTTCGCAGAATTCGCCACACTGTTGGTTGAGAGATCCCTAATTCTCGGCTTCGCTAGCGGTTGATTTCGTCGGCTCCTTAAAAACGTTTCCATACACGATCTACGTGTCCGCAGATGGACCAGGCCGACCACTTCGTTTCCTGTCACATAGGCACCGTTTCTTTAAATTTCCGGTACCACACATGAATTGTTTGTCAGTTGGTCCTGTTTTCGATATTTATTACGAAAGGCCCGTTGAACTGACACCATGATTCAGATTTTGTAAACTCCAACACACAAAAAGCTTCTCTTCGCTGTAAACGCCATTTTTCTTTACTACAACTGACTTCAGTACAGATGTTACTGCCATCTACCGGCAACTAATTAAATTAAACTTAATAGTTCGAATAATTTCATATGCTTTTTTTTCATATTCGTCTTCGTTTTTTTACTATAACGTTTCGAAACCACGGAGGGAATTATGAATGACCCTGTATTATTATTTTAGAATTCTATAAATCCCAGATTCCCAAAAATATATATTTGAGCTTGAAATACCTAGGAACTGTTAGGCTTAGAATGGAGACAAGTGGAGAAGTATAAAATGGAGCCCATGGTTGCCAATTCAGCACCTGACACATGCAAATTGAGGCTGCTAATTTGACGAGTTATATTGAAAATTGGCATGGTTAGGATAGTACATAAATACCCAAAGCTTTCTTTCGCTGATTAAATTGCCAAATTTTAAGAAGTGATTAAATCAGACTTCAAAAACAAAAAGTTCAGCAAAAATCCAATCCAAAATTTCTGAGGTAATGTTTGTTTTCACGTTTTCTTATATGAGAAATGTGAGCTATGTTTTCCATTTTAACAGTCAGTTGATTAATAGCATATATATTATGATACAAGAAAATAGATACATGAGCACCAAAGCATTAATTATTAAAAGATGATTTCCTTCCATGTTCATTAAAATAGTTATCCAAAAAAAAAAAATTAAAATATTTATACACAAAATAGTAAAAAGAAAAGGAATATTGAATCTTCAAATATTTCACTAATAATAAAAATATTTCAAAAATAATGTTCTTTATTTTAACCTGAAAGTTTGATGTATTAAAATAAAAATTTAGAATCAAAAAAAAAACATGAAAAATAATCTAATATAAAAATTAAAAATAAAAAAAAAAAAAAAAAAAAAAAAAAATAATTAGAACAATTCATTAAATATTAATTTATAAGATTTTTGGAAATAAAATAATCACAAGAAAAATAAGAATGATCATGTGTTCAAACATTTATCTATCGATACACAGTACAATTTAAAAATGCAAAAAATATACATATACACTGCTGGCCTTTTAAACTACAACACCATGAAGGAAGCAAATATAGAACAGATATTTATTCTATGTAAAACAGTATGGCATGAAGACAAAATGATTAAATTTGTAAGCAGTTTAATGATTTTCAGGGGTGCAAAATTAGTAGAAATAACTGTCACCCCAGGCAGATAAAACGATTCTTACCCAGTTAGGCATGGAGTCAAACTGGGCTTAGATGACAGAAACGGGCAACTCATTCTATGCTGCTTCAAGTCTATGACCACTTCATGAACCATTTTAGCTGGAGAGGGGTGGAGGGCAGTCTCTCAGCAACCCATGACCAGATGTTTTCAATGGGTACAGATCTGAAGATTGTGCAGGCCAGGACAACAATAAAATATCCTGTGTTTTGAGGAAGGTCAGAACATGTGGTCTTGTATTATCTTGTTGGAAGATGGTGTTTAGAAAGCCTTGAAGATAGGGCACAAGCACTGGATGTAAGATGTCAGAAATATACAGATTTGTGTTCAAATTACTGACGATCCAAAGTAGAGACATGTACGTTGGTTAAGGTTGCACAAGCCATCACACCATGTGCAGGGCCACTATGTCGATATTAAAGGCAAGTGATCTACTGGAGCCTCTAGACATGTATACAGCCATCAGAGTACTGCATGCAGAACAAAGATTCATCTGAAAAAATGATATTGTGCCCCTTCTAAATCCAGCTTTTTGGTTCGGAGCACTAGAGTCGCCATCTCTCACTATGCTGGATTGATAGCTGAAAAAATTGGGAAGGTGAAGTAATAATAAATGCAATTGATGGATAGACGGCACAATGCCACTAATGGATGTTCTGTAAGTTATGGTCCAGTCACAATATATGTCAGTATCAGATTTGTGTCAAATACTGAGATCAAAGAACATAGTTGGTTAAGTGCAAACATCACAGTGACACTATGTCGATATAAAGAAGATCTACTCAGACATGTATAAAAGATATGCAGAAAAAAAAAAAAAAAAGTAAAAGCTTGGGAGAAGAGCCATCTAAAGAACTGAAAAAAAAGTAAGTAATGATTGCTGTGCTGGCAATCCACACAGCTGCAAATGTCGTCACTCCATATGAGTGGATACTGAGCATGATGCAAACAAGCCTGTTTCCTGACTAATGGCCCATGATGTGGTTGTATGTTTTTCCTGGTCCAGCCTCACATTATGTCTGTCCTCTCGGGTGTTAGTCATGGGAGGGCGTGAAGATCCTGCATGCTGTGATCCTCAGTAACCCATTGATTCCATATTTGCATGAAAGTGGGTGGATTTTGGAAAGTGAAAGAGGTGATATCTCAGAACGATAATTCATACTCTCGATAAGCAAAAATCCTGCCTCTATCGAATTTCAAGATTCGCTGGTAAGGATTGCTTCTTTTTATTCGAGGCATAACACAGCCTTCGGAGCAAAATACAACCTTATAAAGCACTTTCCATATAAGAAATCCATTCACACAGCTTTTATTTTATGCAGTGTTTCAGACGTAGTTTCTCCCTTCTGCATCATCTAAATACACTGAAATACTAATCATTTGCACACCCCCACCTCTTCTTCCTTTCATGTGATTTTGTCATTCATCGGATCATTCCTTCTTGATGTTGCAATTTTAATGGCCACACACACTGCAGTATATATATATCATACATTATTCAAATATATATTTTAAGAGTTTCTTAAATTTAACTACCCAATAAGATCACAATTCTTTACTCATACAGAAGAAATTGTTACTTGATAATAACTTTGGTGCACATTGTATATATACAAAATGTTTTTCCAGTTAAAATAAGATTTTCCTTATAAAGACCAAAAAAATGATAAAAAAATGTTAAAACATATTTATTAATATTATATTTGTGGTCCTTTTTTAAGCTTATTTATGAATTAATTTCTAATAAACAACACTAAACATAAATAGTTACTTTAAATAGAGTAATTCACTGATATAACTAATAATTTCAATTTTTGAAAACTATTTCAGTTTGGAGAATTTTTTTTTTTTTTTGCATATATTTTTATTTAACTAAAAAAACTGATTTTATTGGAAAAATACAATTTTATACATAGCTTTCTATTTAATTTAAAAACTGTATATTTGCCCTATTTTTCAAATTCTCCACATTGAATCTTATCTTTGCTTAGTAAAAAATACATACATATAAGTAATTTGCAATAGTCAAATGATCAATTTTAACATATTATTAAACAACCTTATATTTTAATTTTGATACAAACTTACAGCTGTAGGAAGCTAATTTGTCTTTTATCATATCTTCTGGAATGATAGAATAATTTTCAAAATCTGGACTTTTTGCCATTTCAAAAATGGATACCTGAAAATAAATTATTTTTCAATTTCTAATAAAAAAGGGAACATATACAAACAAATCTAGCCATACCTTAAAACAATAGATATCTAATATTTTTTATCCTTCCAATACATCTTCTTTAGAAAATAAGTTTAAAACTATAAAATTACAAATGAATAAAACTAGAAATATATAGCTCATACAAATACATGTAAGAAATGGAAGACACTAAATCAAGTTTTCCATATGACAAGGGATATAATTTAAATACAATACATACAAGTAATAATATTTAACACAAGTAATAAAAATTATGATAATTATTTCAATCTGAAATTTCTGAACAGCAAAAATAATTTTAAAAAATATTATATAGAAGAAAAATTTCTCTAAAAATAACTAATATTGAATTTCTTAAATATTTATAAAGGAAAGATTCTGGTTTCAGAAACAAGATGGCCATTTTACCTTGCAACCTTCAAAGATACATTTGAGCAGACTGAGGTGAAGAATTTAACACGAAAATCCAACAAACAGTTAATGATGACTAAGTTTTTTGTGTGGGAAAGATATAAGATGCACTCCTTAAAGTAAATGTTGCAAAGAAATCTAGTAGTGATAGCAAAATATGCATGCTTAAGTGGTGCATTGTATGTATGAAAATAATTGTTTATCTACTATTAAATAACCACACACAGTTGGACCCTGATTTACTGAACCCTACTTACTGAGTAATAAGTCCTGAATAAATGAATTATTTCAACAGTAGACATTTTTTTTATTAGTGTGGATTACAAAAAATTGGATATCTTCAAATGACATATCCTTTTTGCCCAGAACAGAAAGTAGTATAATGAAAGGAGAAAATTTTAATGGGAAAGGGTGCAGCCCTTCATTAGACTTCACAGGTGCAGATGAGACATGAGTGTAACCTATCCTATGAGTTTTGAATAGAACCGGAAATTCCTTTCTTTAGTCATCCCACTCCACAACACGAGATATTTTGAGAGTTTTTTACCATTTGCTCTCTTTCTTGAGAGAAATGAGGTTTATTATATGTACAGTTTAGCAGAAAATTTTGATTTGAAAATTTGTGATGCTGAGGAAATTGTTGATATGTTAGAATCAATGAATAGTGATTCTGATGCAGAAATTGATAATGTCCTATTGAATTGATCCTATCAAAACTGTCACATTTTCTAATGCTTTACACTGTTTGGAAACTGTGAAAACATAGCTCATGCAGCAGAATGTAAATGACACAGTACTTTCTTCTCTGCATAAAGTCGAAAACGAACTATTTCAGGAATAAAAAAGATTATCAAACATCTATTAGTCAGTATTTTAAAATTCCCAATTAATTGGAATGTCATACTTCACTAATAGTATTTTTAGCTGCTGAATAAAAAGTGTGTATTTCTAACTACAGATATTTTTTGTATAGTTGTTTATTATAGAATTTTCAAATGGTAAGTGCACAAAATTTGTATTTTTTTGGAACCCAATATTATGTATAATCGTGAATTAACAAATAAAATATTCAGTCTCAATGAATTTGTTAAATTGGGATCTGATTGTATCTATGTAATTTAATCATTGGTCCTGCATATAAAATTAAAGAATTGAGAAGAATGTAACAAACAATGCCAACAAGACACGCTCGAATTTTGCATGTGAAAAAATGGGATGTTGAAAATTATTTAGCAGAAAAACAATTAATAACAAGTGGCAAATATAAAGAAGTATTCTCAAAATTATAAATTACAATTTAAACTTTAAAATGTTTCATCTATAAAAGTATGTAAACTTTCTCAATATTATGTATAAAAATATAGGGGGGGAAATGAGTTTTAATGAAAGGATTTTGCATCTCCTATACCACTGAACAAAACGAAATATTTTTTAAAAAAGAGAAGAATTATTAAGTGAAATGGTTATTTATTACAATTCAACTTTTAAAAAAGTAAAGACCACTGCAAATAATATTTGCTTTTTATTCTAATTTTTTAAAAAAATAGCCCTTATGAGTTGAAGGGTGGTATTTCATCAAATATACGGTAAGTTTTATTTAAATATTTACAATAGTTTAATAAATATGTAAGAACTATATGCCATAATATTAGCCTGTATCAAAAAGAAGTTACAAGACACAAGAAAAATGTCACAAAATTGAAGAAAAAAGAAATCTTTCATTTAAAATAATGCAGTAATCTCAGGAAATACTGAAAATTTTAGTCGGGAAAAATGAAAATTTAAACATTTTATCATCAGATCTATGGAAAAAAATATGGATAAACTGCATCTCTTATGTTACATACATTAAAAAAACAACATTTTTTTAATTGTAGTTCTTGATAACAAAGGACAGTGTTTGGCTGCAAGGTAATTCTGCAAAGAGCAATATTATTCAACTTTCTATTGGATTTTGTTTCAACGAATCTTTCCTTATTTGGATCTTTTAATGCAAAGTATGTAATAAATATTTACAATTAAAATACTTACAGAAGTAAGGCTATATTTAGAAAATAACCAACTATCATCTTCATTCGCAGAAAATAAGGCTGCAACACCCATTCCAATGGCACATATTGGTTCTGAAAAATAAAAATTTTAAAATACATAATTTTAAAAGAATTCCATGTTATAATTTTCTTATAATATATATTGTGTCATAGTGACGTTGAAAACTATTTAATATATATGAAAACTATAGGAAAATATATATTATAAAAATTGTATCTACACTTCAAAATTGCTCTTTATTTTGAAAAGATACTAAAAAAGTATAAATATTTTCATTATAAAGTATACGAGAACTTTTTAAATATTTCATAAATATAGTTTTCAAAATTTCAAAAGCAATGAATAAAGTCATATGCAATGCAATTTATAGAACAAGTAGACTTTAATGATTTTAGTTCCTTTATAGAAAATACATTAATATCTTTAAAAAATTATGTTAATCAAATGAGGTTTTAATCTTATGCAAGAGAATAATACATATTCTATGTTAGACTATTTCATGTACATGAAGTTTAGTTGTAACCAGTATTTCACTGGAAAAAGTGTTTAAAATTTTTAATACTTTATAATATATGGTTAAAATAAATATTTTTGCAGTCACAGCGTGTTTTTGGAAAAAATATACTTAATTTAGACGAGCTAATATGTAATATTTTTAAAAGATGAGAAGTATAATAATATTAATAGTATGCATTGCTATTTAGAAATAAGTAAAAAAGTAGAAGAGGGAATAAAGTGTTCTGGAAATTAGTATATTATGATAGAGTTCATTAACACTCTACAAGGCCCAGTGGCTGAGTGGTAGTTTATTGCACTTACATGCCCCAGGTCTGGAGTTCAAATCCTGGGCTAGGCAAGGTTGACTCAGCCTTTCATCCCTTCAGTGGGTTGATAAATGAGTACCAAGCTTGCTTGAAAACTGAACACTGGGAGTTTTGCAGCAGACTGACCACTTGACCAAAACATCTGCACATGCACCTCAGTGCCTAAGATCGCGTATTCTGAGATAGGCCCAGTAGGCCTTTGCCCTCATGGGCTGTTGTGCCACTGAGTTCAAAGTTATTAACACTTTAAAAGGAGTATTTAAAAGAAGGCAATGAAAAGATTTTAGTTATAAATTAGTGATTTCAGGAAGTAATTTACAAATATTGTTATATTTCATCTTATTTGTTATGCACAATAACAGTAAAAAAAGGAGTAAATGAGGAAGTTTTAAAGTAAATACCTTATTAAGAATGTTTTTAGGGATTTGGTGGGAGTATAACATAGCATGAAGGAAAAAAATACTTGACTTAAAAATTATTAGAAATCATTAAAAACAGAGAAACAAACTTTTTTCTTGAATGAAGTTTTTCAATATTTGCCCCAGATCTTTGTCGTTACAAAGATCAAAAGCTGCACCAGGAGAATGAGGTATTAACAAACAAGAATACCTGTGAGCTAAATGAAGAAAAGGAATAAACTGTTAGAACATTCTTTTAGTTAATAATCAATTTTAAAAACTTTATGTTAGAAATCTCTAGTTTTTTACGTCTGAGGTAAAACTTTAATCACATAACTGAATTTTTCATTACATTTTTTAATATATATCTTTTAATATCTATTACAGGTGCAATTATATCAGTTAAAAAGATTTTGTATGCATATTTAATAAATCTATTCAAAAGATTTTTCCTGCTTATAAGATTATATACTAAAAAATTACATGAAAATACATTTATTGCAAAATTCCAAAATTAAATATCCATTATTTATTATTTTTTTTTAACTTCAAGATTGGAGGTTAAAATTTCTGACTATTTGAACATTATGTGAAACATGATTGTTATAATAAATTCTTAAAAGGATCTTTTATGATAATTATTAAAATTATGTGTTGAATATAATTTACTTTAAATGTAATTAATTAAATTAGCTATGTAAGTTGATTTTTTTCAGTGCAGCATATTTTTTTTCTCTTTATTTTACATGTAGAAAAAAAATATTGATGCAAATCAGACTGGACACGGGTGATAAATTGCCAAATACTGCTACCAGCCACCAAACTAAACCATTTCTCTCTATTCTCCATGCAGTTTTTAGTATAGTTAACTAAAATTAATAGCCGAATTATTGTTTATCTTTATTTTAAATACTTTTTATGATATATATCTACATTATAAGAACACATTAATTGATTAAAAAGTAACACATATGTTATTTGTTAGAAATAAATGTCCTCAGGTAATCAGAAAAAGTTTTTCTCATCAAGGTGATCTAATTTCTAGACATATTTAATTCAGAGGAATTAATATTAATTTAGTTTACTTTAAGGTTGTTTTTGCATAACGTTAAATAATAGTACTTAAGCTTGAAGAATTTTTCAGACAGAAAAGTGCTCCAGCATTAAATCATGTTTTGACTTCAATATATTGTAGACAAAACAACTTATTTTATTCTTCTCATTTTTGTTTGAATCACTATTTTTTCAAGCATTAAATATGTTTCATATTATTATTATTATTATTTGCTATACTGTAATATTTAGCAAATATACTTTAAATGGGAAGGGGGGAATAGGTTACATTACTTAAATGTACTTATGAAATATAAGCAATAAAAAAATATATACATAGTACAAAATTTTTATTTAATTTTTCAATAAGACACATATTTAAAGTAATTAGAACAATTAATATTTGATCAATATATGATGCAAAAAAATGCAACAAATACAAATAATCAACATGAAATAAATGCTTAATTTTGTTCAACAGATTATTTCTACTAGCAATGAATTGAATATCTCACAGCATTTTATTATGCTACCACTTAAATTTAAGAAGAAAAAAATTGTCACATTTATTTGGAACCTGATGTTCAAAAGCGAAAATGTGTTATTCCTCCCCCCTCCCTTTTTTTAAATGCTTGGCATTTTAAATTTGTAATTTAATGTTTATATAGATAGGAAAAGTTTTCGAAAACCTTAATTTAATGTAACTAATTTGGAGAACTTGATTTGTAGTTCTGGAATTTAGATCAATTATTTAAGTCTTATTTATTTCTATTATTTGAACAGGCTTTTAAAGGTGACACTTACGATCAATAGTTTGGAGGCTTATGGGTATGGCTAAAGATTTCATACGAAACTCATTCAACCATCGTCGACTTTGGTCATCTTGTTTTATAAATTCTAAAGGCTTTCCCTACAGATAAATAGATCAAGTTATGAAGTACGAATATAAAACATTTAAAAAAAATTCATGCATAATTTATCAGACATAGAATTTTGGATTCTGAAAAATTAATAAATGTATAGCACAATTTACCAAATATATATAAATAATAAAATCTACTTACACCTGGAGTGGAAATTTGAACAGTAAAATTTGTATGTAATAGTGTAAAAGACTGGATAAAAGACTGAGCTGAGTTCCCTAAAAATAAAAATAATAATAGAACTTATATATATAATATACATATTTAATATTAAAAAAAATTAATGCCCCTTGTTTTGTTTAAATTTAGAAGGGTAGTCTGCCTTATTACCTTATATTTTAAACTGGTACACCAAAAGTCAAAATACTTAGCAGTGTATAAAACAATTGTAAAATGTTTATTTTAATCTATGTGTTCTGTTGCTTGTTTTTATACCAAGAATATAATACTAAAAAATACAAATAAAAAAAATTCCTTAAAAAATAAACTGTTGAAAATGGCATAAAATTATACAAACCTACTTTTTAAATGCGAAATATTAATTATAAGTTCAATTCGTTTAAAAAAAAACAACAACATTAAAGCAAAAAAAAAAAAAATAGTACAGAATTCTAAATTTTTAAAGAATGTTATTTAAATTTTCTTCCAGAAAAAAAAATCACTCATTTTGTTTTGTCAAGAATAATTTTTTGCCACATAGGTGTTTAAAAAACATAAGAATAAAAAATTATTGAGCAATTAATTATTAAATTCCCAACATTTTTTTCTTCATGCATTTGTGAATTAAATTTTAGTTAATTAAGTAACATATTAAAATGATGAGAACTATAAAGCCAAATTGGTATGTAATTTCTTTAAAATAAGTGCTATGAATTTATATAAAATGCAATCAAAACTATTAAATCTGCAAAACATTTCCAGAAAAATATATACTCATTGGCAATGATTTATTATAAAATTAAGATAAATCACAATTTATACTAAACATTAATAGCTCAAGTTATGAATATTTATAGTATAATTTTGTATGCTTCATTAAATTATGACAATTTAAAATAAGCATTATAAATTCTAATGATACATCAAGAAAACTTACCGTCTTTATTTTGACTTAGAACAATTAGACAATTGTGACGAGCGTTAGCCATAACGTTGGTAATATTTACAGTCACGATGTAGCATAACTATAAAAAACACAATAAATGATTGGTAAACAAGTTAACTAATCACAAAAAATAAGTAACGCCCCTTACAATAAAAACTAATTAAATCTACAAGGTTAAAAATTCAAATGAAATACCTGATTGATCTTTTGTTTTCCTACTTAAAACGTTTTAAAAATATTCAGCATAATATTTTTAACTGTATGATAAATTAAATTACTTTTGATTGCAAAACCAAAGTGTCAGCTGTTCCTTCAAATTTTGCCAAAATAATAAACATTAAAGGATTAAAAACACCGGTGTTGCCAGATATTACACGATCAAGTTAAAAAATACCGTACGTAATAAAATACTATTTTAAAGAAAAATTATTTAAAATAAAAAACATGTAATTAATAGAAAGCATTAAAAGGGTTCCAAATAAAAAGTGTAAATTACTACTCGTCATTTTCAAAATTTTTTATTTATTAGATTATCTTTTTTTCTATTTTTAAATTCAATTTTATCGGTTTTAAGCCCATTTTGTGACGTGCATGTGAATCTTTTTTTCAGCGCGCTATATTCATACGTGGCCTTAACTGTTGATGTATAACAGACGCTTAAAATCTAGTTAAGTTCTGTTTTACAGTTTTGGTGGGGTTCGTGCCTGTTGTGAAGTCCAGGGTAAGTTATGTATTTTTTTTTTAATCCTATAAATTTAATTATTATAGAAAATGGTCATCAAATTTTGTTAAATTTTTCTTTTCGAAGGAATTATTTTTAACAATAAGTTATTTTCAAAAATTGTAATTATTTATTTTTTGAAATTTGTTTTTTTTTTGTACTTGCACAGTAAAATCAATTAACATCTTAAAGGCAACATATAAATCATGATTTCTGCCCATGTGAGTTTAGTATAGAGCATTTTTGATGGTAGTTACGAGTAATTTATTCAAATATGAATTCAAGAAATTTATAAGAGGATATTTTCAATTAAATTCATCGTTTGAAAAATATTTTAAATTGTATTTATTTTATTCATTAAATCTGGAAAATTGATCACTTTTAAAAAATGTTTCAAATCACTATTTGAGAAAAATATGCATAGTTCAACTGTCATGGTTATTTTTTATTCCCTGTATATTATAAATTTCTTAACTTTTCTTGCAGTTAACTTTTATTTTGAGTTAAAAAAAATATTTATTTGGTAAAAAATTAAAATAAATATTTTATATATCTTGCACAGTGAAATCTTTAAAGAAAAACATTAAAATGATTTAAAATAAAAATTAACAAACGATTCTCATTAAATCAATGCCAGTATAAATACAAATTAAATTCATTTAAAATATATTGACAGTGTGAATCCAGAATGAATCTATCAGTTTATTCATCTAATTTTTTGTTTTTTAATAATTTATTGTTTTTTAATGATTTGTTTTTTGGTTTTAGCTGCTGAAGTCCTTAAAATCAACTTGATCTCTGCCACACATATTAATTTGTAGGTTCTTGAAATATGCCAGTGATATTTTAGGTAGAATCACACATATTAATGTCAATTTAAAGAAATTAAAATGTCTGAAATAATTTAATAAATTTTTTCTTAAAGTTCTCTTTTGTTACTCAATTGCTGCACTTGGTGTTAAATAAATTATTTAAGTTTGATCATGATGTTAAACAATTTTATTATTATACTGGATATAGGATAATCATCTTTTAGTTTGTGTTGTCAAAGTTGTCTACTTGATTATTTTAGTGTACATTTACCAGATGCTTTGTGTAAATGTGTAAAAATTGAGTTTCTCCCCTGCTTTATTTGTATATCCTTTCCATCCTGTATTTTATGCTTTATTTTTTTATTATATCTAATGCAGCTGACAATACAGAGATAAGTATCTTTTTGCCATTCAGAGATTCAGAAAAATGTTTGTTTTATGATATGCAATTTCTCAAAATTCTCTTATGACAATACTTTCTATAGTTTTCTCTGATTACTTTTTCTGGCTTTGATATGGGAGGGGGGGGGGACATTCAACTCAGAAATTCTGAAAAGGGGTGGGTTAATTGAGAATTTATTTGATTTAAAATTAATCTGTTATTTAAACTGTTGATTCATTAAAAATAAGACTATTTTATTTCTTAAATGCTTGACTCTAGTTTCTGTACAGCTTTGTAAAGCAATGGAAATAGAAAATTATGAAATATATTAGGAAACAAGAGTTCTTTTTCTCAGTATATTTTTTGTTTTCTCTTCTAATTCATTAAAGTGTTAATATACACAAATACACAAGTGTCAATATTACACAAATAATTAATATAAATTATTTGTGTAACATTGACTAGTGCAACTAAAAGTAGAATGCTATAGTAAAACTACTTAAATTTATGTTGTTAGATTCCTGTACGAAATTCCTGTAATTTTATGCAAAAGCAAATTGGCTACGAGAGTTAAAAGGTTCCGATATGTGTCCTCATATATTTTGTTATAGATTGGGAGGAAAATTAATGCTTTAAATAAATTGCATTATTTTAAAATTGTAGTTTATTTTTAAAGTATTAATTTTTTAAAATTAACCTTAAATGTGTGAATGTTTTTAAGTATTTTATTTCATTTATTTTACTGCATACATTATTTGTTTTCTGTAATATTTATTTTGCACATTATAACATAAAAATTAAATGATGAAAAGTAATAAAATAAAAATAAATTAATCTTACATTCTTTACTGATATTCATTTTTTAACCAATCATCTCTTATCATTCAGGAGAGAGACAAGAGTTTCAGTTTTATTGAGCAATAACTCTGTTCATTGCCTTTCTCAAAACTCAGATTTTCATTTCTTTTTCATTTTAATTATTAAATTTCATGGAATTTCAAATTTTTTTTTTTTTGTCTTTGGTTATTATGCAATAGGCTTGTGTTTTTCAAGGTATAAATGAATTTTATGGGAAATCCAAGAAGAAAAAAAATTTAAAACAATATGAGTGAGTAAAAGATTGTGAAAGCCATGATCTAATTTTCAAATTTCCTGCCTGTCTCCATTGTCTTCCCTAAACCTCTGATTTTACCAAAAGGAATGAAATAGGAAATAATTGTTTTTATAAAAAAAATTAGTTTGAAAATTGTTCAGTGATGAAATGATGCATAAAAGTTAGATTTTTTGCTGTTTAGTCATTTATATAATTTATTATAGAGGAAATGAAGTTATAAACTATTAACAAATTAATCAAGCATTTAGTACCATTCACATAAAATCTTTCACACTTCCTGCTTTTCTTCCTGGTCAGGTTTTTTTCACAATCAAACCATTGTTGACAGAATTATGAAAAAAATATATATTGATACACTTCCTTTTATACTTCCTGATTAGTTTTTCATTTATATTCTAATTTAATTTTATAAAAATATTTTGTGCGTAAATTTGGCAATTTCCTGATTCTTCCTTGTACATCCTACCTCTTGCACACTAGTTAATTTTATTTTTTCAAAAAATTCAGCATCTCTGAAAGGATTAACTTTTTGTAAATTGATTTAAAATTATTTTTTGGGGTTAATGTGTTCAGTTTACTTTTCAATTTCTTTCGAGTCTAAATTTTTAGAATCCGGATTAATTTTTAAATTTATTTACTGTTTTAGTCTTTCTTTAAGAAGTTTTTAGTTATAATGAGAAGATTGCTGTTTAAAATTCACAGGCAGAAAGATATAAAATCCATAATGCTAAAGGAATTTGTAATCAGTTTGCTGATTTAAAATTTGTTCCATTGAATAAAAAGTGTCATATAAATATAATATCTAAAAGAAAGTGTTCTAAATATAATTAAAACTGTTTAGAAAAAGAATTGCTAACTTCTTCCATAATTAGTATTTTTCCCCTTTATATATATTTCATAAGTTATGTTTCATTTAATTTTTACTAGCCTCGGTCATTTAATTCATTAGTTCTTTTCTGCCAATCTAAGTACTTTAACTTTTATGAATATGCATGAAAATGTGTACATGATGATTTAAAAGTTCATGCTCTAACAAATTCTTGATCAAAAGTGGATTTTTATAACCTGGGTTGATAATTCCTTACAATTTGGTTTATGGCTAGAAATCTCTATTTAAATCTAAAAAATCAAATAACTGAGATTGATTTTATGATATATTTACCAAATGTCAAACATTCCTGCTTTTATTATTAGTACATAAGATATATGTTTTGATTACTTTAATGTTTATTGTGCAGTCAAAAGATGTTATGGAGTATATCTGATAGTTTTGGTACTTCTCATAAGATTTATCATACTTAATCATTGTATATGATAAAAAAAAGCTTGAAAATGTGATGTATGATATTTATGGATTTTGAAAACTTAGGTGACATATATATTTCTCAAATTAACAAGAAAGAGATGCAGATGTTTGCTATCATTTTTATGCTCTAATAATTTTAAAGTTGTTTGTACTTTAAGCATGTTTTGAATAGACTGATTGTAAATGATTGCTTAATGTGTTTATTTAAATTGTGTATCTGACATGAAAAGTTTGATTTTTTTAAAGAAATTAATCATTGTTTAGATTTATTTCTAGTATAAATTTTAAAAAATTATTCAGTAAAGAAGTATTATTTCAATTTGAATTTTTCAGGTGATGGCCATGTCTAGAAATATTGTCCTTTTAGTGTGTTTTGTGGTATTTGTAGTATGCAGAGCTGTTCCAAATCCTGAGGGTAACAAAAGAATTGTTGACAAGGTAAAATTTATCCTAAAATATAAGTAAAATAGCTGAACCTTTTTTGTTTTTTGTTCACCATTGAGTTATTATGGAATTATCATAAGCAATTAAAAGGAATTTATTTGTTTACATATTATTTACCTTGAATGTCATTTTAAAGATTTAGAATTAACTCTGTGATATTTGTGTAGTAAGTTTAGAGCTAATTTTGATGTTGGAAAAATTAATGAAATGTTAAATTTTATAACCTGAAGTCAAAATGTAATCAAGACTTGGCAGGAAGGCATTGAAACTTTTTTATTAATTCTGTCAAGCCTAGAATATATTAATGAATAAATTGAATTCAAATATTTCCTGGTCTTAATGACTGAGGATCTCATAAAGGGGGGGGGGATGTTTTAACAAGTCAGGTTAAGTCAATCTACTAGGCAATAACTTTTTGATAATTCTTATGGGATGGATTTTTTTTTTTTTTTTTTGTCTGTATAGCCACTAAGTGTTGAGAAACATTATGATGAAAATGAAGCTCACAATGCACAGTATGACCATGAAGCCTTTCTTGGGGAAGAAGAAGCTAGAAAATTTGATGAATTATCCCCAGAAGAGAGCAAAGAGAGGCTTGGCATAATAGTTGATAAAATTGATAAGAATAAGGTAAATAAAAATTTTAATTTCTACTTGGTAATAATTATAATAATGAGAAATCTACTTGGTAATAATAACTTTAAAGTAATTTTAAGTATTTGATTAAAAGAGGCACATTGTTCCTTTCATTTTAATTTATTCATTACCTTTTATCTTCTGTACATGAGTTTCTAATTCTTTTTCCTTTGAAATGCTTAGCCAGTTTGCATCATTTTTGTAAAAAGGCATCTATTTAGAATGTAGAAATTAATCTTATCACATTGATAGTATTCCATGCAAATATGTAATAGTATGCATAATATTCATAGGTTAATTTTTTTGAAAAAACGTGTTTAAAAAAATCTTAATTTTCTATTTTTAAAAATATTTTATATATGATACAATTTAATCAAATGTTTTGTAGTAATTATTTAGAATAGATTCCAATTTTCAGCTGAGTCAATTCAGAATTTCTTTCTAAATTTTCATTATTGTAATTAATTAATGAATGGTTTAAAAAAGTATAGTGAATTAAATATTTGACTGCACTATTTTTACATACAAATTGCATGTATACTGCATTCATTTAGAAATATATTTAATATAACTTTTTATAATTGTATCTATAATTATTTTATCTTCATTTTTAGCAAATTATGATATTGTTTCATTGATTTATTTTTTGAAAAATATCAATTTGTGTATTCCTTTTTATGATTTAAGGACTGAATTTAATCTAAAAATAGATATAAGATTTGTCAAAATATTTAATATTAATAATTTTTGTGAGTTCCAAATTATTAACCATATTCCAAAACATGTTAATAACCATTGTATTCCAGTTCTTTCTAAATTCGAATTCTCTGTATATTATTCATTTAAGTGTGTCATAATAATATTCCATGCCTTTTCAAATCCCAAACTAAGCAAATAGAAAATTTGTTGAAAAGCATTTAATAAAAAAATTAAGTTACTGTTAAATAATTAGTGCAGAATCTCTGTGTTTGCATATCTTGAAAATTTTTAGAATTTTCCCGTAATTTTATTTATTTGTAACTTATAGTAAAAATTATCAACTATCTTTAAAAAAAAGCACAAGAAATCATTTATTTTAAGGAGTGGTTATAAAAAAAATTGGCAAATGTTGAAGAATTATTTAATGCACTTTTCAATGAAGAGTATTCATATAAACAAATTTAAAAGCACTTTAACATTTACAGAATTATAAAAATTGTTATATTATTTCAAAGAAAGAAATTAATAGTATAATAAAGTATAATGAAAAACAATAGTTAATAGATTTTTAGAATGAGAAAAAAGTTGAAAGATCGTATCCTACAACTACTCAAAATTAAGATGGTGCCTCAAATTTGAAAGAAAATCCTTGTATTCAAAATTACATTGCAAAGAGACCAATAATATTTCAAAGTATAAATAAAATTATTCATTAAGATTTCAAATAAAAAATATGTAAACGAAAAGTTAAAATGCTTTAAATTGCAGAAAGCTACATGAAAATCATCT
This sequence comes from Trichonephila clavata, assembly GCA_019973975.1. Taxonomy (NCBI): domain Eukaryota; kingdom Metazoa; phylum Arthropoda; class Arachnida; order Araneae; family Nephilidae; genus Trichonephila; species Trichonephila clavata. The sequence continues at coordinate 189,665 of BMAO01006729.1, forward strand.
AATTTGAGATCGATGAAAGTCATGACAATTGATGAAACATAATGAAATGAGCAAGTTGCTTCTATTGAAAAAAAATAGTTAAAAATGGTCACACTATTCTAAAGGAAAGTTATATGAAGGATTCATGATTGTGGTAAGAATTTGCTATCATAACAAGTTAAATATTGAAGAAAAAAACTCTCAATATTATCAAAAGAAAAAGAAAATTTTTGATTAATATTTTATCCCAGAAATATTTCAGTTTTACATGGGAATGACGTGTCTTAGTAAAGCCTCATATGAATGGTCTCGTCATAATCAACGGCCTTATGTGTAACAATGAAAAAATCGGGAGCTTGTGAACAAAATGTAAATCCTTAGATACATCTCAATTTTTTTTACCATCAATTTTATTAATGTGCATGTCAGGAAACTGGTGTTTTTGCACTCACTAGAAAAACTTAAGTCCCTCAAAAAGAGTGGCATAAAATTGACTTGTCCTCTTTGAGAAAATTTTTCATGAAAAATTCAAGCCAGAATTAAAGCAAAAATTCAAGGATATCCAATAAAAGCAAATAGGCTTAAAAAATATCCTGGTTATGCATAGAAAACAAATTACAAAATCAATTCTATGAAGTGTAAATGAGTATATGTAAACTATGTTCTTGTCAACCTTCATACTTACCTTTTTCTTAAGCATCAACAATATATTATTCCCAAATAGCAGCCTCTTTCTGGTATACCCAATAATTTCTTCATAAGCTCACATTAGTTTATTTTATTGAGAGTTGTGCGATTGTAAGGCATAGTGTTTAAAATTTTGAATATGTTGAAAAACGGAAGTTCTGTATTACTTTGTTTTAGGATGGCTTTGTTACACAAGAAGAATTGAAAGATTGGATAACATATACTCAAGCAAAATATATCACAGATGATGTTGATAAGCAGTGGAAACTTCATAATGAGGGCGATAAAGAAAATCTTGACTGGGAAACATACAAAAAAGTTACCTACAATTTTGTGGATGGTATTTATATTCTTTGTTTAAATGTATTTTAATCTCTTGTGTCTTTATTCAATCTTTGAAAATATGCAAATCAATGTTATTAAGTGCTATCTTTAATAACATGGTTCATATGTTTATGTGTAAATGTGTGTGGAAATGCCTTAGAATCTGAACAATATTCATCCTCATATTATAATCTTAATTTAAATTTCTTTTTCTCACCCTAAAATGCATGTCCCTATTTTTTGTAACATATTCCATTATTGTCTGATTACTTATTTTAAATTAGGAAAATTTGTATCAATTTCCATTGATAAGGTTTTATTTCTTATTTTGTTTAAATCAGTTAGGTTTTCAAAACTAAATTTAACTTAAACATTAATTTCTATTCTTAACCATTTTTTTCTTCTTTTACCTCAGCTTCAAAAATGGGTAGATGAATTTTTCACACACAAGATTTATTTAATTTTAGTTGCAAGCTCTTTAAACTTGCCAAGTTTTTCATTTGTTGTAAAGAAGGTATATTTTTCATATCTTATATACTAAAAATATACCAAAACCTTATAAAAATTATCTCATTGTTTTGAAAAAAATACTATGATTACTGTTACTGGTATCTGTTTTCTTTTTAATATGAAATACATTAATGTTTTTACCTGTGTGGTAGACTCCAAACATTTGTTTCTTCAAAAAAAAATTTTATGAACTAATTATAAAATCAGTTCAACCCTTTCATGAGAGGCATTTCATATGCATCAAAAGCAAACATTATGTCACAGCTCACACATTATATCAAACATAAATTACTTTTAAAAAAAATTGGCAGTTATAGAGACTGCCGATAGAAGTGAAAACTTAGAACTTATAGTATTAAAATTTGAAATTTCATAATGTTTGAATTAAAATTATCAACATCAATCTGGTTTTCACATCTATTGACACTCCGAGCAACAACTAAATGCATGTTTATATGGTTTTTTATTCTTCAAATATATTATGGGGCTGTACAAGATCATGACAAAATATAAATACAATTTAATGAGATAACAATATACAATTATATTATTTATGGATAGTATTTATATTTACTTAAATTTCAATGTACTTTATTTTTAACATTATTTTAATTGTTTGCCTCATTGTCATAATTAATTTCAACAATACTTAGACTTCTTGTACTTTCAATTATTTCATTTTGTTCTAAAAAAGATACTATAGGCTTATGGTAACTCAAGTAAGAAAGGAAAATGTTTGATTCAAATTTATCTAAGTATCGCGTAAAAACCGCATCGATCGTCGTTTTATATTTTGTAGTACAGTTTATGATCATTGGACGTATTTAAATTAAGTGTTTCATTTATAAATTCAATTAGTGGTAGATTTTTATCAACTGCAAAGTTAATATTGAAATCTTCACTTAAATCATTGGTACAATATCATATTTTTCGAAAAATCTGTTTTCGAGTACTTTATAACCTTCTTTTGTATAAATCATCAAAAAATTTCGAATAAAAATTGTTGTATCTGTCTCATAGATTTTCCAGGCGAAATATAAACGGCAACCATTAATATGTATTGCCCATTCTCAGAATCACAACGAACAATGCACAGTATATACACATTGAACTTTTCACTAAATCAATTGAATTTCATTTACAAGATGTATGACAGCTGTATAGCTACAGATATACTGCTATAAGCATGTCGGTGACGCAAACACACGAGATTTCACCCATCCAAAAAGTGTAAGGCGAACAGCACACTGCGCATGCACCATTCAGAGCATGTCAGTGACGCAAAACCATAAGATTTTCCCCTACCAAAAAGTGCCCAACGCTGCTAAAGAAGTTTTCACTTCAAAAATGGTTCTGAGGATAGGTGAATCAGATATAATTTTTAGATGGAACATTTTTTTTTTCCTTTTTCTACTAAGTATACAATCTGTTATTGTGGAATGTTTCTAGACTGGATGATTTTTGTCCTCCTTTCATAATAGTATTTTATTAATTTTTTTTGGTATTTTGTTTCAGAGTATGGAAGGGGAAATCGCATAGGGAGGAGTAATATAAATATAAGAAGCTCGTTCTTTAATTGAGCCAACTGATATAAATACATGCATAAAATCTTGATTCTTCAAAATACTTTTTTTTTGTGATATGAAGATGGATGTTTTAGTGGTTTTATTCATTTCTTTTAGAGGTTTGGCTAGTATTGATATGGATGTTTTGTGTGTCATTTAGAAAATATTTTTAATACTTCATCAAATGGTGTAACAAAAACAGTTTATAACAAAAAAGCACATACAAGAATAATAAACATGTCCTTTTTCTGATGTTGATATTTCTTAAGAATTGGAAAATCTCAGAACATGTGTGCCTTCTACATGTTATGACAATGCCTCAGTGGGCACATTTTGAACTTCATTTTTAAACCATTGATTTTGTAGAATTTTTAAAATATTAATTTTATTTTTATTAATGTTGTGCGAAATAAAATCAATGATTATATTTGAATAGTTTTTCTTATATATTAAACTGAAGCGAGTAAAAAAATTTATTATGTAAAGGAAAATATACTGATAAAGTGTTAAAGTTACGATTTAGATGTCTCAAAATGTACCAAAAATAGAAACAATTGGTCCATAAATTTAATTCGCTAATTTTTTTTCTTGGGGCTTAGCAGCGAGAATTCCCTTTACAAGATGGCACATAATGTTATTGTGCTGTCCCAAGACTGCACCTTGATAGTTAAGGCAGTTATCATAAAAAAAGTTAAAGCTTATAACCTCAAAATAATTCAATTAATTGATGCTTGATTAAGTATTAGCAGTGATGTTAATTTAATGAGTTTCTGTCTATTGTGATACATTATAATTTTTTTTGTTAAATTAAAAAAAAAAAAAAAGGAAGTAATACAATGTTTGTTTAATCTGACATTTATTTGTATAAAGTGAAATTTTTATATTTTTCTACATCTTTTTTATGCTTATAACTAACAAATTTTTTGTAGAAGAAATAAATAATGATGATGAACCTGATCTAAAAAGCTATAAAGAAATGATGATTCGTGATAAACGAAGATGGGCAGCTGCTGACAAAAATAAGGACAATAAATTGTCAAAAGAAGAGTTTGGCCACTTTTTACATCCAGAAGAATATCCACACATGCAAGAAGTAGTAATTACAGAGACTATTGAAGATATTGATAAAGATGGAGATGGAAAAATTTCTATTCAAGAATATATAGGTAAGGATCTGTTGTTTTAGATAAAAACAGATTATTTGGGCAAAAATAATATTTCAATCTTTCAATAAAATCACCAAAGAAAAATTAAATTATTTTGCATAATTTGGAATGTGATTGTAAAATTTCTAAAATAGTATTGATTTCATCTCCATATCATATATTACTATTACTTATCTCAGAATTATTTATTTTAATTGGATACATACTTTCTCCTTTTTTGCATTTCTAATGAGGCAACCATAAGATTATTAAATTTAAATGATAAGTAGGTATTGCATTTTTTGCAATACCTACTTTGAATGTTATTTGAAAAGAATGATTAAAGATATGTTTTTTTAACTATATATATAATTAAATAAAAGTAATTACTTCTTTATAAAAAATTCTAAATAAAAGGCTTATAACTTTTTATCATACATGATAAAATGTTTGCATTGCCTGAACATTTCCATAATTTTCATGGAAACATATTTTGGCCTTGTTCAAATCTAGTCAAGAATAACCTTTCAAAGATCATCTTGAAAAAAGGATTTTTGTACTGTTAATATCCTATTTAAATAGAAAATGTACAGGAATAATATATTAATAAATATTTCACATGTATTATTCATTTGAAATATATAAAAATAATCTTTTGATTCAGTCTTATTAAATGTATACTTCATCACTAAATTATCTATTGAAGTTGGTATTGTTTTCTTTAAATATTTTTGGACCTAAACTCTTCAGGACATAACATTAATAGTTTTCAAAAACCCACATTTTAACTCTAATTGCAACTGTAATATGCATAAGTTTTTCCCGAAGAGATGTCACTGAATGTTATAATACAAACTTTTAACCAATGAACTAACATAAAAAGTTCCAGACCTTATTTTTAACTGATTTGGGAAAATAAGGGGTTGAAAACAGGAATTAGGTGTGATGCCCATGGTAGTACTTGCAGTCAGTAGTTACTTGTCTTTTGTTCTATGTTGCAGCTAGGTTTTTTGAGTCCATGTCAATAAAAAGCTTCAATGACGAAGTTTTCTTCATTTCATTCATGTACCAATAAGAGAATCGCCAGAAGTTAAATTTAAACAAATTATACCATTTATAGATAAATGTGATATATAGATATATTGATGTAATTTAAAATGTTATAAAAGCCATTTAAGGTTTATTATTATATATTACTTTATTAGGTGATATGTACAGTGGAGGGGAAGAGGATGAACCAGAATGGGTAAAGAATGAAAGGGAACAATTTGAAACATACAGAGACAAAAATAAAGATGGTTACATGGACAAAGATGAAGTAAGAGAATGGATTCTTCCTAGTGATTACAATCACAGTGAAGCAGAGTCAGTACATCTTATGCATGAAGCAGATGATAATAGAGTGAGTTATGTTTTCTTTATAAATTGTTTTACTTAATGTCTTTATACTGAAGACTAGGTAATATTTTATGCATTTGATTATATAGGCATCTTCTGTTAATATATTTATTCATAAGAATTCAAAATGTCAGATATATTTAATAATATACTTTAAGTAACTGTATTTTTTTTTAATCTTCATATCAGTAATTATACCTGCTATTCAAGAGATGAAAGGATTGTAAGGTTGTCTTGTTTAAAATAAACATTGTGATTGAAATTGCAAATTTTAGCAAACTTATACTCAAAATATTTAAAAATTTGCATAACATTATTTACAAGTATGTCTTTGAATATTTATCTAAATATATATGATTTGAAAAAGCAGAAGAATGAATACAGAGTTTTTAAAATGCAATTCTTGCACCATATTCTTTAAAATTGCTGAGAGAAGAAAATTCTAGAAATGTAAATATTGATGCAATATATATATATATTTATAAAGATAGGATAGAGTACAATTGATTTATTTTATATTTCTGCAGGAATAATTCATTGTCCTATCAAAATCTTAAATATAAGTTGTCTGGGTTTAATCTCAAAAGTCATTTATGATGACTATCTAAGAAACACACATCTAAGAAATCTGTCCTTTTGAATTTGAAAAATTTATACTGATTACATGAATTTTGCTTGATATTTTCTAAATAAATTTCCTGGAAGTATTCAGATACATACTAGAAATGTGAACTTCCGATCAAACATTTCTTATTCAAGCAATATGACAATAGACTTTTTGATGATTCCAATATTTTTATTATAAACCCAAGCAAATCAGAATTGTATTTTTGCTTATGCTATTATAATTTATTTAAAAATTATTGCAGAAGCATTTTTTTCCCCTTATAGTAATGATCTATTCTGTTTAATAAGAAATTTTTTATAGTGAAAGTATGAGTTTATGAAACAGAAAGCATATTACCTGCTATTTTGATTCTTAAAAATTCCCTTGGAGAATATTGCCTTAGATTAAATTTTTAAGAAAATAACTATTTTCCTTAATGCATTTACATAAGAGAGTGAAAAGTTATATAGGATAATTTGAACAAATTAGAGCTTATAAAAAGGAATCGAGTACAATTCTAAAATTTAATGTCCTGTTGATTGCATTTTTAAATTTTCATTTTGAAACTAATTTGAATGCTATTTTTTCTGAGAAATATAAAAAGTAAAAATGAGAAATCATATAATCTTTTGCGTATATTATTTTGATATTACCTTGATTATAATTCTGTTCTCCTTTTACAGGACAATAAATTGACCAAAGAAGAAATTTTAAGCAATTATGATTTGTTTGTTGGAAGTCAAGCTACAGACTTTGGAGAAGCTTTAACAAGGCATGATGAGTTTTAAACAAAGTCACTGTTAGTATGTGAAGAGTTTTAACAAAATAGTAGTATTTATCTTTTTTTATTATTACCCTTTTGTGTTATTTTACATGCCCAAGGAAAGATTGTGTTTTTTGCAGAACTTTTCCTCTTCCTCTTATATTTTTGTTGTTTTTAACATTTTAAAAACTTGCCTTATGAACTAATTCTGATGGAAATTGAGTGTCACAAATGTTTTGTGGGGGAAAAAAAACAATCTTTATTTTGCCATTTATATGTGCTACTTAAAAATTGTGAATCTATTTTTATTGCTTATTTGGCTTTCACTGATGAAAATCTCATATTTACATTAAAAAAATAGTCTCATTAATATATCAAAGTAATTTCATGAATTATATTTTATTTTCTTTGAAAGCACGAAAAGCATTTAGAAAGATTCTGCTCATAAAATTATAAGTATCCTATTATTTTGCAATTTATATTTTAAGTATAATTCAACAAAAACAGCTTGTGTTCATTTTATATGAATCTCTTGCCATCGAGACTTTTTAACATTATGTAAAGTATTATATTATTTGCACTTGTTAATGGACCTTGATCAAAACAATGGTTCAACTAAAAAAAGTGAAACCTCAAGTTGACCACTGTCTCAGATTTATTTGTTATACAATTTTTTGAAATATATTTATATATGAATGGAAGTGTTTATGCAGCTTTGACTTGTGATTTTTTTTATCAAAATATTGTAACACTGACCAATTCTATAAAAATGATAAAGAATTTCTTTCAATTTGTAGTGTGTTCTTTCTTCAGTAAAATTATATTTTTATATTTCAAATGGCAGTTAATGAGTAATCTTAAAAAAATGTATAAAATACATATGACAAAGAATATTGAACATAAATACGTGGATTGCTTTGAATTGATATAAAACTACATGCACATATATATAGCAAAAGGATTATTAATTTTATTGCCATTCAGGGATAGTTGATATAAATATTAATCTAATACTTGTGCATATTAAAATGAGATAAAAAGTCTGATTGTTTCTAGTTTGGAAAAGTTAGGCAATATTTGATAAATTTTTAAAAATATACTGCATAGAAAATTTACCTCTATTTGACTTATTATAAGTAGTCATGTTTTCTTAAGTAGAATCCATATATATTGACAGTTAAACTGTATGTGGCATGTAAAATAGCGAAATGTGCCTTGAAGTCTGAACAATTTTTGAGTTAGGTATTATATACACACAATTTTCTGTTTTGAATGTACATGTTTTATTAAAGTACCCATTTATCATATTGTCATGTTCTCCCTAAATAAGACCCAGTCTTGTATATTTTTGCAGCAAAAAATATCAAATTTTTCCATATTTATTATTTATGCACAAATATTTGAATTTATTCAAATACAGCGAAGTTGTAATCTGAAACACTGTCATAAATCATGGCTCATGTTTCTGAAGGGAGGCATCCATCCGATGTTTTGATTCTTTTGGCAATTTGTCTGTGATGTCATTGCAAGGACTAATACTTGGATAACAACCTTGGAAACAACTCAAAGCTTAACTCATCTGACAGATAGCATAATATTGGTACATAGATCATATTGAACTTGGAAAATAATATTTACTGAAACTTTGTCTACCTGTTGACTGAGATTATTGTACTGTGAATCTTTGAATAGTCCAAAAATGAATATCAACTTCTCTTTGCTGAAAGCTGTAAGATTTTTACCCTAAAAATTCTCCCCCCCCCCCAATAGCATAGTTCTTTTTGCACTTATCTTATCTGATGATTAATAATTGCCTTTTGATATATTCAATTTCAAGTGTCAATTGCTGGTTGTAATTTGCCACATAATGCATACCAACGATTCTAATCAATCACAGCCACATTTATTAGTTATCAAATTTGATTCTATATTGTATCTATATTTCCATTGTTCATTTGGCAATATCTAGGTTTCTATCTCAACTTAGGTTTATTTTAAAGGCTCAACTCAAAATTTTCTGAAGAATGATAAAATGAATTTTATGTTCAATAATTTACATTCTTTATTCTGGTTTCAGGAAATTATTTAAATTACTGCATTGAGACATACTTCTACTACGTCATTCTAAAAAAATTAAAATTTGCTGTAATAACTCTAGGATTTTTTTTTTCAGTCCTACAGACGAATAATTGAGCTTTGCACCCAACATACTGGAATAGCTATAATAAATTTTATATACTTGGTTTCCTGAGTTTTAACAGCATTGTATTGTAGTTAGGCTGATAGATTTTAACATTAGAACTGGCTAGAATTCAAAGGAATAATTCAAGCAGGTTTTCTTTGTAAATCAAAACAGAATTATATTAATTCAATATAAAAAAAATGCAACATTTTATGGCAATTGCTATAAATAAAACATTTTTCCTGCCTTTATAATCTGTAATGAAGCTTTTAATAATTATGTATGATAAATACTTCTCCCTGCCACAAGAAATTACCAAAAGATTGATTTTATTACAAATATGCATAGTATATACTAGAACAGCCTGCCTTTTAAATCTCAGCCCTATGTGTATTTCTTTAAAATTTGTTGTTTATTACCTACAAAATGATTTAACCATAGAAGTTATTGAATAAGTATAATATCATTATTGCTGATTTTAAAAATGATACATTAATAAAATTTTCTTACCAAAACTGCCTTTTTAAGAAGACTAATTTTTTTAAAAATCATTGTTCATGCCCTAACCTGAGTGAACTTTGAACATGCGTAATTTTAAGAATCTTTTTATCTATACAGTAAATTTACCTTCAGAAAAATTTGAGATATAGCATTTTTAATAAATAGGGCATATGGATTACTTACATTTTATTTTGGATAAACCATATAATTGGAAATAAAGTTTTTAAAATTGGAAGAATTCTGGTTACTATTTGATGGGTTAATACACATTGATGTTTTATAATGATTCAAATTGTTAACTGGTATAATTTATGAAATAGTTTCTATCCATAATTTAATACACAACCATATGAAATCTTTTGAAAAATCAAAACATTATTTCAACCCAATAATGCTGATCTAATACTCAAGATTTTTAGGGTTATTGGGTAAGAAAGTTAGAGCCGCATATAGGATTCTAGTAGCTGCATTTCAAATCCCATTTGCTTTAGTCTTATGATGATGTAGGAAACTGAAGAGTACAGTACCAACTCAGTGATAAAGTCTACTGCCAATAAATGTGTCTTTATTAACTGAGCAAATCTAATTTGATTTACAAAGTATAGAAAACAATCTTTTGTACTTGAAAAGATTAGAAAACAATAATTACATGAAATTTCAAGTGCCTAAAATATTTTTATGTTGTAATTTTATCACAATTAATAATTTTTAAAGTAACATAAGATGAAAATGGAGTTGCTTTTCTCCATTCTACATGTTTTTCATTTTTTAAAACTAAATTAAATGAACTTAAAAATCTATTAAGTAATTATTAAAGCAGTAAATCGATTTCAGTTTATTGGGCTTTAAAATGTTTTGAAAATTTAAAATTCCAAAAGTACTAAAAAGAACTTAGGCAGTTTAATTTTCTTTTAACACAGAATAATTTACAAGAAAAAAGTATCAATTATAAAAGGAATTTTAGGTTTATTTTGTGTTTAATACTGTATTAGATAACTATGAGAAATTTCAAAATTAAGTTAGTAGTATAATTTTCACATTTCAAACTTAAAAATTTGGTTGGATTCAACAGTTAATTTTAATTGTTACTCTAGAATTGTTAAAAAATCTTTTAATTTAAATTGTAGTGAATAATATCTTAATTGGTATCCTTTCCCGTTTTACATGGTTTTATCACTTCATAGCTTTTAAGTTCGACTGAATTATTAGCTCATTATCGAATGATTGTCGCTATTAAAAAAGCTAACAAACATAGAAAAAATAAATATTTTCTCTAGAATTCTATAACATACTTTTCTTATTATTGCTACAAAATAATTTTTCCCCATTAATAGATAGAATGTAAGCTTTGGTATTTTACATTTTTATTAAGGGTTATTTTTTTGGCATTCTGTATAGATGCCATTTAGAAATAAAAATGAAAATATTAGAATCTCATTAATTTGAAATTTAAGGAGGGTAGATTTTTCAAAAGTGATCCAAGACACTTTTTTTTTATTTGAAATAATAGAAACAGAGTTGAGCCATTATTAAGTCTCAAATTTTTAATTTAGCAAAGTTCTTTCACTAGATCTTAAGGCAGTATGATAAATATTTTAATAAAAATATAAATTGGTAAAATTAAAAATACAAACAAATTAAAAAGGAATGAAATAATGTATGTAGAAACTAGATTAAGGAAAGATAGTTTACTGTTTAGAAGGAAAGTCACCTTAATTATGTTAAAGTAGCTGCATTTCTGGCATCTATTTTACTTTCTTTTTTATATAAAAAAAAACTGCATTCACTTCTAACTTTTGACAAATATAATGGAAAAATATGAATGACATGAGAACTGGGAAAATTCAGGGCCAGTAAAGATCCCTCATTTTAAAACAAATCTGCATTGCTCACCTTTTATGATCAGATTCTATCTTTTTCAGACATTTACTAGGTGTTCCAAGTTGCTCAAAATCGAGAATATCCATCTAAATTTCAAGATTCACCATGCTTACATAATTTGAACTTCTAGATTAATGTAAAACAGTTATAATCATTAAGGTTAGTTAATAAAGGTGAAGCAAAAAATTTATGAACTCAACTGTGTTGATTCGACTATTGTCTTCCAATGGATTCCTAGCCCTTATGGCATCCCTGGCAACGATAGGGTAGATTCACTGGCAAAGCATGGCTGCAACCTTTTGGTGGCTTGTTGTGCAGCCAGTCTTTTTCAACTATCTCCAGAACTCAAGAGAATGATACTAAGGGAAAGATCTGGAAGACCCTGCTCCATAATCCAGTCCTGATGAATCATCCCAGACTAATCTTCCCTGCAAATTTAATCATGTTCTGTCAGAGTTTTAATCTCCAGGACCCTTACGCCGAATTAATGTAAAAAACACTCCTGACTACCCTGTGTCTCAAAGGGGAGGTTATAAATTTTAATCATCTGACAGTTTGTGCTTCCCTGGCTAACACAAATTTTATTTGACCTTTTATTTTCTGACAACTTTTCTGAAAAGGCTAGTTTGTATTCGGCTGCTCGCAGGGAAATGGCAAATACACCATTCCTTGAAGTAACGTAAAAGAAAAATTTAATTATAGCCCAGGAAATTTTTTTTGGAAGGGGGGGGGGCATGATTTAAATATTAGTATAAAAATATGCTGATTACAATTTTATATTTAAAATTATCTACTCATATGTTGTTTTTACCAAAAAAGAAAATTAAGTGGTAATGTAAAATATTTTTCCAAGTATATGTAATAATATATTACATTTAAATAAAATACCATGCCTGTAGATTGTGCTATTAATTAGTTTATAATAACAGAAAGGAAAGAAATATACTTGTTTAATATAAAAGCTGAGTTGATTATTTCATTAAGTTTTGTTCCTATTTCTTATTCAAAATAAATACATATCTACAAAATTGCAAATATTATTTATAAATTAAAAACAAAAAAAAGTTTTTTAAATTACAATCACATTCATCACTTTATTTTTTAGAATATAAAGTATCTTAATTGTGGTGCATACATAAGTGATATAATTGCAGTGTACATAAATCACACACAGAAAGATTATATATATACACACACACACATATATATATGGTGATTGCACGAATTGAGATAACATCCATTGCATGTAAAATACTTCGTGCAAAAGCAACTACAAACAAATCAGAATTTATAGATTTAGAAACAAATTTTTTTATTAATAAAATATTATTAGATTAAAAATAAAATATAATCTATCAAATATACTTCTGGATTTTCTTTAAAAAAATGTTGAACACTTTGCTAAGTGAAAAGGCACAATGCACAAATAAACACAAAAACTTTATACATCCTTAGATACATTCAAATATAAAGATATTTATAATCACAAAATTAAGATCATATAGGAATATTTTTCTTAAGTAACCTAATCCTTTTTGTAACAAAAAAAGATCATTCATGTTGTAAATGCAATTTACTTCACTTTTCTTTACTGTGAGATGTAAATATAGGAACAAAAACTTTACAAAATTTATTTCTTAATATCAAATTATTTTTGGCAATATCAATTAATGTAAATACTATTTTTGTAACTTTTTATGAATAAAAATATTGCATAAGGGCAGGATACAGTGGGAAAACTTATCACCGAAAGGTAATTAATTTGCATGTTAAACTTAAACAATTACTCATTTGGCACAGAACCTACTGAAAAAACTAATAATTCAAAAATGGTAAAGAATTAATACAATATTTAAATTGAGCTGAACCTTGAATTCTTTTAAAAAATATCCCACTTAATAATAATGCAGTTTGGTGATTTTCAACATGCTTTTTTGCAATCTTTAAGGAGCTCTTTAATTTCTGGTTTCTCAGCAGCAGTGAAATAATCAATTCCCTCTGGGGTCAATCCACACTTGGAAGCTCCCTATAAAAAAGAAAGGAGTTTGAACACATGGCCTTTAATACATTCGAAAGTACTTTATAATATTATCATATGAAGAATAGCACATTGCAACTGAAAAAGTATTTGAAATATTGAATTGTGAGAAGAGTTTTTATACATCAGTTAACTTTCAAAGGTTTTTTCCATCTTTGTACTTAGCTTAAATTTTTTATATTTTTTGAGGAAATTGGGTTTTAAAAATAATAACAAAACTTGACACTTTAAGATTTAATTTCAAATCAGTGATTAAGTATTTCTTTACATTAACATATATAGTAAAAAAGGAAAAGATGCCCTTGATATTTATCTCAATTTTCATTGCAGCAAAGTAAAACTGATACCAGTGACAATGGTTTCAAAACTAAATTATATTAATTTAATTAAAACTCTAAAAAATCTTATGACTAATTCTTTATCATAAAATAAACCAAAATTTGAAATTTCATTAAAATTCTCTTCAAAAGTTTCTGAATTATGGGAGTCTTAAAAATGAGTCCTTACAGTTAATCTCAAACATTTGATGACATAAAACTTTCAACTCAATACCTTTTAAAGCTATTTTCATTAATCCATAAATTGATTTTCAATTTTTCTCCCAATTCTAAAAAATATCAAAAAACTGGTACAAAGTAAAATAAAAATATGCATTAGTAAATAAATTTTAAAAAAGTGTAAAGTAATTGATAGTTCAGTGGTATCTCTAAGAAAATACTCAAAAAAGGGTCTCACTCTGATAGTGGACTGTTGTTTATTATTGCTCTGCTCTGCTTGTCTCAACTCCTCCCTCAATGGAGTCTAAGGATACACTGAGGCACAATAATTGCTAGAGGGCACTTTACATTTTGAGATATTTGGATTTCTTGTGTCTTTAAACCACTATAAACTCTAAATTTCATCTCCAGAAGTCTCAGAATATTCAAAGAAATTACAATTGCCAATTTTTCAGCATTAAGAGCAAGCTGTTTACTAATTTTTAACTTTCAATTATCAGTCCACATCCTACAATAAGATGGCCAATTAAGTTCAAAAAGGGAGAAATCTCTTTAAAATTTATTATTCAATGTTTTATTTTTACTCTATCATCGATAAAGAATGATATTTATCTAAATTAAAAAAAAAATATTAAAATTAATCAGAATTTAATAAATCTGGAATTCACTATCAAATTTGAACAGTATTTAGAATTGTAAGCTATTTATTCTCTACTCAGTAACGAAGAGAAAAAAATTGCAACCATTAAAAATGCTCTTTTTAACTGTTAATATTAATTGAATAAAATAATTATTAATAATTTTACTTTTAACAATTAAAATGAATTTTATCTAATTGCGCTAAAAATATACCCATTTTTTCATATGAAAAATATATTTCATAATACAAGACAGCTTGATGACACATACACGCACATATGTATCTGTTACTTTACAATAAAATTTATATATATAAAGGGAACATAAACTATAATTTTTTTTAAATCAATGATGCTTTATATAGAAAAATCAATATACCTTTTAGATACAAAATGCCTTCTATTTTAGTTATTTACCACCATTCAATTGTCAATATTATACTTCCTAAACAGTAGTTAAATAAGTAACATTTCTTCTCCATCCAATTTATTTTGCTGTAAATTATTCAATCAAATAAAACAGCTTCCAAAAAACTAACCATGCTTTTATAATAAATAGGGAGCAGTAAAATTATAATTTTAGGACTTTAATAACTTTAACTTACTTTGTCTAGCATTAGTTTGACACAGCTGGTATGTCCTTCCCAGATTGCAGCAAGTAATGCACTTATCCCATGTTTATCTTTTGCCTGCAAACATGAGAAATTCAATTAGAGATTATTAAATTCATAACAGTATTATTTTGTTACAGAACTTGTACCTCATTTCACACTGATATTACCAAAAGCCAAACATATAAAAATATTCATTCTCAGATAATTCAAAATTGAAAACTTAATACCACATAAAATTAGAAATATTATGCATCTAAGGTCTCAAAGTATACATAATTCATGCAGGCATTTTAAATGAAATAAATACATTTTAGAAAACTAAAAGGTTTATACCAATATAAAATTGGTTTTCATAAGCCTTCAAAATAAAATACATAAATTAATATTTTATCTATTATAATGCATATATCCATACAAAAATCCAATAATCAATTTCATTAATGAAGGGAGGCACATTAAAAGTTAATTATCAACTACTTTTCCCCTTAAAGTAGTAAGGTTATACTTATACAAACAATATCATACACAAATATATCAAGGGCTGATCCTCTACATGATTATTATGCTTGTTTTGATATATTTTAGAAAACTACAAGTTACAAAAAGCCAGGGCTGCTTTTCCGATTAGACACATATTTGGAGCGCAAAAAAGGGGGGGGGGAGGGAAAAAAATTAAAATTACAGCGAATGTATAGCTGCACAGCGATTCATGAGATAAGCATTTCTGCATTTAAAAAGTAAAGATTGAAATTAGATTTACCATGAAAAATAAAAAATTTAACAGTTTGATGCTGCTATCCACTCAAAATAATATTACAGTGAAAATTGATTACAATGATGTTAATGATTTTGCAATGATTAAAGCTTGAAGAAAATTTTTGTTGTACAAGTTCAAAGACTTAGCAAAGAATAATGATGTTTAAAAGTAAAAGACAGTACAGCAATAAGTAATGAAAAGATAATTAACAAGTTGAAAACAGTTCATACAATAATGTGTACTCTATACTGTAATTGCAAACGATTTCAGTTATTTACTGCACAAATTTACAAAAGGGTGGGTGGTGCCATAAGGTATAAAATGAACATGAGTGGCCAAACCATGCCACTATCCTTTCCTTACAGCTGCCAGTTCAGGTCCATTGGTGGTGGATAATTGAAAGATTTTCCAAATAGCAAAAAAAAGAGAAAAGAGTAAGGGAAGATTTTTCCCAAACCAATACTGGCAAAGTACGAACTGAAGCAGGGAGGTGCTCAGGAAAGTGGTGAGATGTAACAATTTGAAGTGCCTGGGATGCTGAGGAGGTTAAAAATGGTGGCCCTGCAAAAGGCAACAGTTTTTTTTTGGTTGTTCTAAATTTTTGTGAGAATAAAAATAGTTTTGAGTTGTTATTCATGAGTTTTAGAGAATTAATTACTAAATAAATAGAGAATGAATTATTTGAGTTTTTATGCCCTTTACGTTTTTTTAGATGTTAAAATAATGTATTTAACTGACTATAATCACAATTCTTATTTTGAATTCCATAACAGGACAATATATTAAAAAATCATTAACATTTAATAAGTATGGATGATTAAAATGAGGCTTTGGTTCAATTTGATTTTTATTAACATCACCCTTTAAAGTAGAGGTTCTTAACCCTATGCCTGTGGGCACAATGGTGTTCACCAATTATTTAATGTGTACCCACCACTGTGCAATCTCAATAAAAATGTTTTAGTTTTCAATAAAATTCTATGTGAAAGTTCTCATTTTTAATGGAATAGAAATTGCGTCCAACACAGATATCAGCACAAAGCAAAATGCAGCTGATCTCTCTCTCTCTTTTACCCCCTTGCACATTAGCCAACCTGATTTCCCACATACCCAAAATGAAATGAACTGCTTCATATCAAAAGCATTGTTGCCAAATTGGGCAATAAAAAAATTAGTAATTTGATAGCTTTCAAACACAGAATAAAAATATAGCTCTGTGTCTACAAATACAATAAAAACAATTTTTGCATGTTGTTTTATTTTACACTAAATATTTTTTGTACATAATGTGCATGCATTTAGTTAACTCTATCCAACTACAAATTCCCCTCGAAAAAAAAATAAATGATGCCCGCTGTCATACAGATATTCTAGAATGTGCTCTTAGAGACAAAAAAAGTTGCTTAAAGGTTACCCTAGCTTTAAAGCAACAGGAGAGTTGTCGACAAGAATTATTGCATTTTTGAATCTCAGTCAAGTAACGAGGCTGAGCACCCAAGCTAGCACTTTGCTCTTCCAAGACAAAAAAGAGGCAGTACAATTGAACGAAAAGTATTTTTAAAACATTCATTGAATATTAAAGACATTTAAAATATTGACTTTGTTTAAAAATGTATTACTAGTATGATCATAACACTATAAATAATTCTTTAACAATTTTAAATTCATGAATTATCCTTTTATATTATAAATAATCTATGTATTCTTAAAATTAAGATTTATCTATTTAAGTTGGCTGATTAGATAGAAATTAGTTCTAAATAAATTAATTACATCAATTATAGAAGTTTGCAACAAGATTTATCTTGAAGCAATCTATGTCAAACAAAACATAAGCAACAAATTACAAACAATTGAAAAATATTTTCTTCACATTTAAAAATATCAGATTAATTCTAAGTCAATTTTTATAATTTATCAAAATAATTATCTTTAAATAAAAAAATATCCAATAATTATAAAAATAATTATCCTTACATAAAAAATATCCAATTAACATACAATATCTGAGTCCTTGTGAATAACTACAGATATGGTGATGTCAGTGCTTCATGGCAACCATATAATTGATAGTTTTGTTAAAATGTATCAGCAATTTCAACATTTCATTTCTTGCATTTTAGTACATAGTTTTATTTTGTTATTTTTCATTCTATGGCTTTTTTACATATATAATTAATGCAAAAATTTTTACTGTTACCTATTGAAACGACTGTTTATTTCTTTATTGCGTTGTATTTGATTAAAAAAAAGTTACAAAATAAAAAAGGTAAAAAGCCTTTATTTACCCATTTACAGTATAAAATTCAAAAAGAAAATAATACTATGTGATAAAAATATATTTCAGAATATTTACTTATATTTTTTATGATATATTTTTCTTATATTCCACTGTTCTTCAATAAATCAATCTTTAAGAATAAAAAAAAACTATCGGTTGTGATGCGTTATATGAATGAGTGTCTCACCACAAATAGCAATGTTATGAAGAAATTCCCCTTTTTCTGCATCAATGAAAGACTCAAAGCTATCTCAACCTTTCCCGTCTTCCAAACAGAAAGCTAACACAAAGTGAATGACCTCGACACAATTGAGAATTTTTTTAAAGTGTTCATTTTTTTTTTTGAGGGCTTAACTTTCAAGTTAAAATTTTGAAATTTCACACATTAATTGCAAAATCAAAGTACTTTTAAATAAAAAATGAACAAAAAAAACTGTTTAAATTATTTCTCGCAAAAACGGTATTTTACGAAAATTACAAAAAAATTTTTTAAATCCGTAATTTTTAAGCAAGTTTTTCAATTTTCACAAGAAGTTGGACAACAATATTCTAGAAAGGTAAAAAAAAGTTTCGTACGATGATTTTAATAAATGACGAAGTTATTCAATGTTGAGTTAAAATTTTGAGTATTTTTTAAAAAAGAATAGAAAAAAAGTTTTCAGCATTTTATTTTTTAAATGACTGATTCAAAAAGAAAATGCATGAACTTATTTAACAAAAAATATAGTTTTAATAACGCGAAAATAAATTCATACGCAACGATTTAGAAAAAGATTTTCATAAAAACGCATCAGTCTTAACTCAATTTTAAAAAAATCATAAAAAAATAGAAAATATTATTATTTTGCAAAAAAAATTATACTGTATCGTGGCGAAAGAAATGATCTTTCCGATTCTGTAATTATTTTTTGTCTGATTTAAAAAACAAAAATCCGGATGGCTGTTTAAATAACGTCGAGAATACCGAAAAAATTTCACCCTCTGTTCATTCACGACGCTAGGCGGGAAAAATAACGTGCAGGGTTAACACAATTAAGCGTTTTAAGGTTTTTAATTAATATCTTTTTAACTGATTACAATATCGGAATGAAAAATAGTTTAGGTCCTATTCTCAGACCTACCGAATATATGCACAAAATTTCATAAGAATCGGCCACACCGTTTCGGAGGAGTTTGGTTACAAACACTGTGACACGAGAATTTTATATATTAGATATGTATAGGGATAGAGAGTGAACTAAAAGTAGGAATTGAAAAAGAGCATGATTTGTCTGCATTGTTGTAACAATGCACACAGGTTTTTGAAGCAACATTTGGCATTGTTTTAACATTTACATTGTTACAACAATAGAGA
The DNA here is from genome assembly GCA_019973975.1 of Trichonephila clavata. Taxonomy (NCBI): domain Eukaryota; kingdom Metazoa; phylum Arthropoda; class Arachnida; order Araneae; family Nephilidae; genus Trichonephila; species Trichonephila clavata. The sequence continues at coordinate 209,386 of BMAO01006729.1, forward strand.
CAAATCTAAATTGGCATCAAAAACCGATAATTAATTTAATTAACCAGTAATTAATGAATTAATGTTTGAAATAACTATATTAACAAAAGTGTCATCCCCTACAAGTTTAAAAAACTTTATTTGAACTTGATCGCGAATGAATATAAAGTATTTTATTAATGATTGAAAATTTGAACAAGATAAATCTTTATATAAATATAGAGAAAGAGTGAGCTAATAGTAGGAATTGAAAAACAAACCCATAAAATAAGAAAGTTTAATCTAAACCGATCATTTATTAGTAAAAAAGAATAGCTTCAAGCAACACATCAATTACATGCATAATTATTATAAATACACAAAACAAGTTGAAAGAATGCAGGGTCAGCAAATTGATGCAATAAGAAGCACAAAAAAATTGCCATTATATCTAGCTGAATTTATATGGGATCTATATCATGCAGCAGGATGAAACTACTGCTTTGAAATTATTCTTAACTATAATGTAATTAAATTTTAAAAAACAGACAAAAGTTTGTTTAAAATAAAAAAACATAAATAAGTAAAACTTAAACTATATTTGTACAAACATGCACCCATGAAAAAAAAAATCTTATTACTATGTAAACTGTTATTCTTCTCCAGCAAAAAAAGTCATCAAATTTGTTAACATGTTTGTGACAGTACAAATGTATCAATTTTCCTATTTTAATAACTAATAATTAACACAATGCTGAGATAATAAATTATATATTTCCATTCTAATGATTTGAAACATTTTGATTCAACATTAATATTTCAGGCAATTTATTTTACATAACACACAATTTTTTTCAATGGTATTACACCTTAGAAATATGATTTATCTATAGATATATGAAAAATAATATTTACATCAATATTAGCTCCTTTATCGATAAGATAATTTAAAACTTCCTTTTGTCCATAATCTGCAGCATAATGAATTGGTAGTCTGCCATCTAAGCTTGCATTGATATCAACACCCTATAAAGACATTTAATAAAATGTAGAATCTTCAAAAATAAAACATACTTATGATATGTAAGCAAGAAAATATTAAATTTATTGAAAACATTATATACAGATATATATTATAATTAAAATATTATTCATTACAGAGACTGAATTTATAGTTTTAGCAGTTTATAACAATAAAAATAATTAACAAGTATACATTTAAACGAAGCAGGTTTAGATTGTATCAGAACAGATTAATCACAACAACTTGCAATAGTAAACAAATATAAAAGTAGAAGAGAAAAATCTAAATTCAAATAGCCATCACTATTTCATTGTCATAGAAAACAATGAAGCTAAGTTTGTAACATCACAAATTATTAAAAATATTTTGCATCTTCCAAAAAAAAATTTATAACTGGCTTCTTAGAATTGGAGATACAACAATTGATCAATCTACAGTCAAAATGAAAGAATTTGAAACATTATTCAAATAAAATATACTTTTACACAAATATCCCTTAAATAGATTAATTTTTTTAATTATTACAAACATCTTGAATGTTTCTTTAGTTAACTTTAATAGTGATTTATTTTCTAAAATGTATACAGTGAAGTACATTTAACCAGAAAACACTAAAGACAAAATATTGGTTAACATAAATAATACAACTGTCTCGGCAAACTACTATGTATTTTAATGCATTTTTTCTCTCTTAAAACAAAACAAAAATCGCTTAACACGAAAAGATTTCCCTTCTGGGAATGAATTAAATATGGAAAACACTAGCCGGACTAGAATGTTTTACTGTATCACAGAAAGAGTTCATTACAGCAGATTATGATAATGTGTGTATAGAACCAATTAAGGCAGACAGACACTTTGGAGTTTGTTCAGAGCTCAAAATACATCATCGATACAGATTCTGATGATGAAATGAAATGAATAATGCTGCTCCCGTTTCTACGTCATCCAAAATGTGGATCATGAAAAGTATGCACAGTTATTGAGATGCAGATTTCAATGGTGAAATGAATAACAAAATGAATGATATTGAACAATTTGATGCTGAAAAAGACAATGCAAAGAAATATATCAGATTATTTTCCAAAATCTCAATAAATGTTTTGTTTTTCAAAAAGCTTTGTATTAAATTTCTCAAGTTCTTGTGATTGTTTTTGTTTCATTGATTTTTATTCAAGACATACACATGTACATATCTATGTACATAAAATAAACTCTAATAAACTTAATCTTGTTAAGCAGTTTTCACTGTATACATACATTTCCCTCCTCTAATTTAAAAATATTTAATCTTGTCGAATTTACTGGAAGCAAATCTTGCTAAATGGACACTTTTGGGACAACTTACAAAAAATGCACAGATAAGAGGAACTTATTAGCAGTGGCATAACGTGCACCCCTGCACTGCGGGGGGGGGGGGGGGGGCAAAGCCTGACAGACGCCAGAAACGTAGATTTTCTCAAAATTAACTTCACATTTTTCGAAATCGAATTTTTAAGTGATTTTCCAAAACACCAAAACACTTTCATACGCTCATTGCATATCTTTAATCCTATAGCCAAATCAAAAACACTTTTTTTTCATTTGCTGTAATCCGGGCAACGAGAGATACTTTTTCTTTAGTGGGTTTTCTTTTTAAACCTTAATTACTAACAAATAAAACAGTCAAACGGAGAATCGGATAAAATGCTAGGAAGATACAAAAATTTCAACACTGTTATTATTACTGTATACATTACATTTGCAGTAGGGAGAGGAAAAAAGGCATGATTTACTTTTTAAGAAGCAGCAGAGAAAATTATTGGCGTCTTTAGTCCCCCCCCTCCATGTGTTTCAATTTCATTTAGCAAAGTCGTAAATAACGTACAGCTGTTATGCTTTTTTCGAGTAAAATAGTATTACGATACTTGGAAAAGCATAGAGAGCATTTTAAACAAGAGCATTTGATGATAGATTTATGAGTATTCAATTAAATGAAGCATACTGAGAAGAAAGCATTATGGAATGTATCAGTTTTTTATTTCATTTTCATGAAATAATTTTTGCTTCATACAAAGAGCTCTCTTATTAAAAGTTGCAGTATTAAAGCTAGAATGTAATCGAACTTAAGTCAAGTTCATCCCAGGATTCATAAATGAAAGATCAGGTAAGTGATACTTTTTTTCTTTCGTTAGAATTTTAAATTTAAAATTATTTTACAGAGTTCGTGTCTTTCTAGGTGATCATTTTTATTCAAGTTCCCAGGTTATCTATCGCTAGAGATTTCCAGTTTTAATAAATATTATAAATACTCTCTAATGTTATACATTATTTACTTCATTTACTCAGACTCTGGTTGATTTTGCATTCAGAAAAAGTTTAATGATAAATGTTTTTACGTGATGTATAAAGGTACATTAAGTTATGGTTTGGCAATTGACGGACCTCGAAATTTTCAACCATGCTCAAGTGATGAGGACGACACCTGAGCATTCACCCATCTTTAAGAATTACCACACCACACCAACGCAAAAACAAATTTCGAAAAAGGGAGTTTTTATGACATAGTTAAAGAAATCACTCACATCGCGCGCATACACACACACAAGTGCTATCGGCCTGAGGGAAACACGAAATTTCCATGGGGATGAAGTTATTCACTCGGTCAAACGAAAGAATTGGAAAGTGAGTGGGTGATTTTTAAATTCGCACTGTTGCCTATTCGAGGGTTTTTGGCGACGGACCTCTAAATTTTCAACCATGCTCAAGTGACGAGGACGACACATGAGCTTTCACCCATCTTTAATAATTACCACACCACACCAACGCAAGAACAAATTTCGAAAAAGGGAGTTTTTATGACATTGTTAAAAAAATCACTCACATTGCACGCACGCACGCACACACACACACAGGTGCTATCGGCCCGAGGGAAACACGAAATTTCCATTCACTCGGTAAAAGCCCGTGCAACGCCGGGCTAAGCGGAGAGGAAAGAAACAAAGAAATCAAAGTAATTTTGGAAAATAATATTGGAAGTGCTGAATTTGTGAAGATTGAGTGAATATTAACGTCCCACTGTTCAGCTACACGAGGCCTTTTGGGGACGGTCCACGTAATTTTGAACCATGGTCAAGCGACGTGGACGACACCTGAGCTGGCACCCCCTCTCCTAACTACACCACCACACCAACGGGAGGACGTTTGTGCTCTCGACAGATTTTACGTGCATCGCTCCCCTACACTGCGGGTCTTCAGTGGTACTAGGATCGAGAATTTGTGAAGAGAAGGGAAAATGTTAAGCAACAAAGCCATGACACGCACTCACGGAACATGCATTCACATCGTACGCGTGAAACCCCACAAAAGTGTTGGCGTTAGAATAAAAGGAGGAAATTAACATGGGGATTAAGTTATACCCTCGGTATAAGCTCGTACAACGCCGGGCCATGGAAGCTAGTATATATATACTTGCTGAGAAAAAGAGTGTTCTTAAGGACGAATGAGAGAAGATAAGCTCTGAAGAAACCACTAGACTTAATAATTCAATGCCAAAACGACTTCAGGAAGTTTTCAACACACAGGGCTATTTAACCAACTGTTAAATAGCCCATTATCCTTTTTAAATAATTTTTATAGTTACTATTAAAACAGTGAACGCAGACTTTTTCTACTTGATTTTTGTTGGTATCGCTACAAACCTGTCCTTATTTCCAAAGCTATGAAAGCAAACCGAGTTCACTTTTGTTATTCTCAATACCTTGGAATGAACTAAATAAAATATAATTTTAAAATTCCGGTTTTTTAAATTTTTTCCATTGGTTATGTAAGCAGTACTAGGTGAAGCAGACTTTTCTAGCAAGTATATATTTCTAAGATCCAGCTTGGGGCCCAAGACCTGACCTTGCGGTGGGGCCCAGCTATTTTCCGTTACGCCACTGCTTATTAGTTATTACAAATTTTACTTAATTTCTAGTGACAACTGAACAAAGAATGACAAATGGTTTCAGTAAATGATATTTCATCTGTAACTGGTAGCAACATTTGAATACTTATCCAAACACTCAGTTAACTTGTCAGTATTTAATATTTAGTAGAGTTATGATGTTAAATGTCAAGTAAAAACTAATCTTTAATGCTATTTTACACAAAAAAAATTAAACTAACGGCCACTGGTCCGCCAAATTTTGAAAAATCGGCAACTTAGCGTGTTTTTTCGCCGCGATCCGACTTCTCCCTCATTGAAACAAAATTACGAGGGTTACTTCATTTGGCGCATTTATCGATTTGGTGAAAAAACACTTGGCGGCATAAGTGGCCGATTCGACAATTCAACCAAAAGTATTTATGTAAAAGTCATACCTATGACATTTTCAGAATTAATTTTGATAAATTTAAATAAGTAAAATAAAATATCATGAGGAAATTTTAAAAAAAGGCACAGAAATGTATTTTATTACAATGAATAAAAGAAAATACATCGTATGAATAAAAATGTTAAAACATAGATGACAACTATACATTTAAATATATTTTAAAAATATTTTCCATAAACAGGAAATTTCAAACACACGAAACAAAAAAAAGTTTAGATTTTTGTAAAAATGAATACATTATGAATGGCTAATGAAGAAACAATTTTATTTTAAATGCTAAGTAGTTACAAGAAAACTGAAGTTTACATTTGTTCTTAACAACAAAAACTTAATGTCAAATTTTATATACAGTTGAAACTTAATCATGAAATTCAAGCACATTTCTAGATTTACACAAATAAAAAAAAGTACTTTTTATAAAATTGTTTTGCCAAACAGATCTTTCCTTAAAGTGAAACAAAATCAAATCAAGATGAGTACAAATAGATTAAAATTCCACGTTATGCAAAAATATAATGTTACCTGATTTTCCACAAAATCTTTAACTTGATCTAAATCACCATTTGTTAAACTCCATAAAAAGTCACTCATTTTTTAGAATAGTAATAAGACTTCACGCCTGAAAATCAGAGAGAATCCTTGTATGGTACCAAAATGGGAGTTAAAAAACAAAACATATATGCATAACAGTTGCAGTGAACAAATTAAACTTTTTCCTCTGAATCAAAATGCTCCAAAATTTGAATGATTAAATTATATGCATCGTTTCAAGTATTTATGAAATAAGGAATATTTACTGCTTTAGATCAACAAATTTCAGTGAATTTAACAAGTATTTAACAGCATGATACAAAATAAATCTCCAAAAAGGAAAAAAAAATCCTGAACTATAATGGGAGTATTCTTATGTTGTTCCCGAAATATATTCTTGGTTGTTGTATTTCTTAAATTGACGCAAATAAACAGTTTAATACCTTTTCACCAATTAATTATTTTAAATAGTCTTTCAATAATAGCAAATAAATTGTTTTAGGTTTCTTTGGGTTAAATAAAAGACATTTGTTCCCAAATGACTTCCAATACGTGAGCAATACAAACAATATAAAGACCAATTCAACCCAAGATTGGTGGGGAGCTTACGGGGGGGGGGGTTACTAATTTTTAAAAATATTCGAGTTACCAAATAGTGCGAGTAGCTTCCCAATGTGGTAAATGTCCATTAGAGCTTCCTATTTCTGGCTGCATCTCAAGCAATGATGTAAGGGAAAGTTAAAAATAAGTTTTGTATGGTTCTTCCACCACACAAAAAAGTCAGAAATACAATAATCCCTTTTAAAAATAATGTATTACTAAATAGATTATTAATAACAGTTTCAAAGTTATTTTACATTTCAAATTTCTCAACGGTCTTAGAAGAATGTTTTTAAAGTAGCTACTGAGATTAAAATATTAGTGAGTAAATATTAACGTCGCACTGTTCAGCTACACGAGGACTTTTGGCGACGGACCTCGTAATTTTGAAACATGGTCAAGTGCAGGGCCGATCCTAGCAGGTGTGCAGCGCGTGCACCGCACGAGGGCGGTCAATACAAGGGGCGGCCGCAGGCCGCCTATACTTCTATAGATCAAGCAAAAGTTTTTGCGAATTTCTCAAAATAATTTTTTAAAAAAATCGAATAAATATGTTGAATAGTTGTTGAAAAATCAACCTAAGTCAGGATTTCCCGATAGCATAACATAGTTCAAGAAATCTAGAGTTAGTGTAGAGTTCACTAGTCCATTCTCCATTAATGCCTACTCTTTATACATATCCTCCATTTCATAATCAAAATTCGAGGCAGAGCCGGGAATACCGCAATAGAGAAAGTATTTTTTTGTTTATCAGTGGAACTAGTGGTGCATTGGATCGATGCTTAACAAAGGCATCTCAAAAATGATTTTTGCGAAAGTTACTTTTCGAAAGCATCTAATATGGTTTATATTACCTAAGACACGAGTGTGTAAATTCAATATGCATTTAGGGAAGTTAAAAGTTTTCAATTTAATAATAGCTTTACAATTTTGAAAAACAAAATAGTTGAAAGAAGTGATTTTTGTGTCAATGGTTTTACAACGCTTATAAACAATGCTCAATTTCCTTTCTAGTGTAAGTGTTGTACCTCTATTAAAAGGCAGTTTCTTGTTGCTTTACTTGGTATCAAGTTATTTGAGAAAAAATCTTGCAGCTTCTTTTGATCAAATTATTTTTATTGGCAATGCCTGCTAGGAAAACACTTCATCTAGTATTATTAATGTTAGCGAAATTCTTAATTTCATTTTTATGTTGTATGTACTTAATGGTACTTTAGTACTATAGTTAAAAAAATGCGGGTTTTATGCATTTTCTTAAAACCCTAAATGTTACACGACAGCATATAATCAAATAGGCAAATCAAGATATTCACAACATAGCACTAAAAATAGATATTAAAGCTAATCATGATCTATATATATATATATATATATATATATATATATTTGTCCACTTTTATGTATTCTCCATCTCCTAGTTGAAAAATAATTTCATGTCACCTGATCCACTTAGCCCACTACCGTGTTCACTATTTTTCTACGTTAGCAGCAAGGGCTGGGAAAACTGGATCCATGTCCGGGGCGGCATTTGGACCGAATTTGAAAAGTACATTTTTTTTTGTTTCAAAAAAATTTGTATAAAAATATTTTCTGAAATATTATTATTCATGCTTTAGAAACCTGGAACACATAATCATTTTATAGACTGAATTCAAATGCCGACCGCTACTAATAAAATTTGTAACTACTACATTTTTTGTAAAAGCGACTATATCTTTTATAAAAAGGACGATATCACACATTTGTAAAAAAGACTTTATCTTTTGTAAAATTGTACTAGTGCGATTTGTTGTAGCAAGTAAATTGGCACCCGGCCTCGGGATACAGGTATAGATACGCTTATCTTAGCATGATTTTCACTGGCCTGATATAAAGGGGAAAACGGTAATTATCTTGTTTTACTTATGGTATTACTACTTTAAGGATGACTCAAATGTGCACAAAACGGAATATTTCTTTTAGAGCAGCGTTCGGCAAATTGCAGTTCTTTAATATTTCATTTTTATGTACAATTAAAAATTACGTCTGCTAAAACGTTATCGTTCACACTTTCTTATTTATAAATGTGTCTTGATGGGAAAAATTACTTGCATTTACATGCACATTTAAATATTTTATTGGCTTACTGAAAGAATTTATTGTTAAATATGTATTTGATTTATCTTTTTTGCGATGTCCAGTTATGTATTTGCATTTAGTATTGTGAATTTGGTCTTATATTTTAAGTACTTATTTATTTATTTCGTACTGTATACGTTTGATGTCTGTATTCTTATGTGTTGAACCTTGAATGGTTCAAAGCTGATGTGTATGTTAAATCAGGAAATTTGATACGCTTTCTCTTATTTTCTTATGTCACTCTCTCCCCATCCGGAGTGAGGTCAGAATGGACATTCTTCCCCCACACAACACAGAATGTCCGGTGTCAGCTAACTTAAAGGGGACAGAGGCAATTAGAATTTTTGGAAGATATCTAGCGCAACTGGAGATGTTTTATTTTACTCTTGAGTAAAGTTACTTGACTTGTGATCGTTGCTATCAACAGACTCCTTTTCGAAGAAGACACAAATCAATCTCTTTCATTTAGATCATATGAAATAGAACAGGTAATTATGTTTTTAATTTTGAATTATTATTTATTTTTTAAGGTATACATTAAAATACACACATTCTGTAGTACCTCCTGTAAGATACACTTTGAAATAGGCTCATTTAATGTTGATATCGTTCTCTTAGAATATGGACTTTATCTATTTACCTCTCATTTAGGGACATTCAATTAAAGTGAAACTAAAAAAATAATTCAAAGATAAGTTAAAAGAAAAATAAATGATTTTTTTTTTGGTAAAATTTTAGGATCTCAAAGACAAGAGAGAGAGTAGTATATATATATATATATATATATATATATATATATATATATATATATATATATATATATATATATATATATATATATAGCTTGTGTTTTTCTTTAAATAAATCAAATAAAGTGTTAGCCTAATAAATCAATGTAACTTAATAGGGGGGGGGGGTACAACACTGTATGTTTGACGCTTCTATTTATAGACAAAACAGAATGTATAATAAAGCTATTGTATACCTCATGGACTCGCGTTTTCTGTGGATTTACATAAAAATAAAAACGCGTGCTTAGGCTGACACAATGCAAAGGCTTTCAAAAGATCCGTACAATAGAGTATTTTCCGTAAATACAAGATTTTACTGCTATTTCAAACATTTATTCATTAGAAAAATTTTTTCAACTAAGAATTTTAACTTTTCATTAACTTCAAAATTAAGAAGGAAAAAAACCTGTGACTAATGTACTTATTTGGACATAATTTATTTAAAGAAAGATATACTGAATTTCTAATTAAATTAATTTGTTTAGCATTAAAGGATAAAATACATAATGTCTGGTCTTGTGGGTTTAAATTTCTAGAATTAAGACATATTGTGTCAGGTTCCTTATTTGGAGGTACTATTATATTTTTACCATATTAAGTTAAGTGTTAAAGAATATTTTATTGTATTTACTTTTATGAAAAAGCGGATTATAAAAATAATAAGTCAATTTTTGATGAATTAAAAATTTTTTGTATGAAAGCAAAGCAATTTATCAATTATTTTATACTTTTCCAACTTAATTGAAATATATGTTGTTGAAAATTTTAGAATGTCCGAGGAAGGGCGTAAAGAAACTAACAGGTGCCCATTATAAAAGAATAAGACTCGGAAAAACAAGCCCATTTTAAAAAACAGGTTGAAAGTTTACTGAATTACTTACAAGACACTAGAAAAAAAGGAAAGCAGTATAGAATCAGATTAAGACTTTCATGATTAGGATGGTGCAGATCAAATAAACAGAATAGATAGTGGCACTGCTGTTGTAGGGTGAGTGAGTGAATATTAACATCACATTGTTCAGCTACACGAGGGCTTTTGGCGTTGGACCTCGTCATTTTGAAACATGGTTAAGTGACGAGGACGACACCTGAGGTGGCATCTCCTCTCCTAACTATCACACACCAAAGGGAGGACCTTTGATTTCTCGACAGATTTAACTTGCATCGCTCCTCTACACAGCGAGTTTTTAGTGATACTGGGCTCGAACTTGTGACATGCCAGCCACGATCCGATACCTTGACCACTAGGCTATCGCGGTTACACTGCTGTTGTAGGAACTCCTCCAAAAAAATCCTAAAATCACAATACTCTAACAATGTTTTTTTGTTCAGATCTAGGAACCTGGCCAGCTATTCAATCAGACGCCGATAGATGTTTTTTTTTTGGTAAAAGAAGGACCCTCTATAAACCATTGACAAAGTATAATTTTCCGGTCGAACATTTAGCTCATATTGTTATACTAAAATTTTCCAAAACGGTGAAAAGGTTATGCTTAAATCGTTAATCCGTTACAAAAAAAACTGTGCATATTGTTTTTGCAGCAAACTTTTTGTCTGTGTCATTAGTTCTCTTTCCATGGAATATTTTAAAAGTTGGAAACATCACGTATATATTTTAAAAGAACACGAAACATCAAAAAACTATAATCAAAGCCAGAAGTCTTAGATTGAATTCAGTCAGCGATTACAATGCTCTAAAACAATTGACAGTGACTCGAAAAGACTTACTATTGCGATTATTGATGTGATTTGCATCTACGTATTGTAGCAACGTTAAAGGTACTGGCTCAAAATTGTTTAGCCCTTCGAGGTAAGTGTGACAAATTAAATTTGTCACACTTACATATTGCAAATTTGAACAAATTTAATTCCAATATATAATGGTAATGCTTTACAAATAAATCAATTACTTGCTAAATTTGATCCAGTAATAGAGGAGCATCCTCGAAGAGTGCTAAAAAGGGAAGAAGCTAAATGCACTATCTAGGGAAAAATACTCAGAACGAAATAATTTCTCTTCTACATGAGAATTTTAAACTACATATTGTTCATAAAAATGAACAAGCCAAATGTTATTAGATAATTTTATATTGCGCCTCTGGTTTTAGTAAGATCGAACAAATGACATTTCTGGTAAGATATGTATGTAGTGAGAAATCTTATCTTAATGAAGTTACCGTTAAAATAAAAGAATTTTTTAGGTTTCCTTCCAGTTAAAAGATTGATTGGAAAAGAACTTTTACATTTAACAGCTGAGAAACTTCAAAAATTAGGGCTAAATTTGCTAGATATGCGGAGGGCAGGCCTAGGATAACGGAGCCAATATAAATCAGGGGTTCAATCCACAATCTTCTTGTCATGTAGTAGCCACTCTTTAAATTTGATCGTTAATGACATGGCAAAAGCATCCTTAGAAGCCTGCACTATCTCGACAAAGTTAAAGGTATGCGGCATCGGCTTTTTTTCTGCAACTTGACCAGTATATATATATATAAGGAAAAATACAAAAAACCATTCTTATTTCAATATGTTCATTCAATTTTGATTTAACATACACTAATATTGGTGGCAACACGATCAAGATAAGTGTAAGTAGTTATTAAGTTTTAGTAAACGGTGCTGCCGTTGATTTTTGTTTAAATCAGAACTGTAGTGTATTATCTGTGAGAAGTACAAAACTGTTATTTTATTCTTTTGATCCTTTGATATAATATTCACTAACTCCTGTCCCCGGTTTCTGTTTCATATTTTAGAGGATAATGCCTTCTATAAAAGCTCTTTATTAAATTTATGAATGAATGAAACGTTTCACAGGGTGTTTCCTAAAAGAGTAGAAAAAATTTGGGCATATTGTCAAGCTAATTTAAAAAAGAAAACTCCCATATAAGCATGTGTCCTGATGATTTGTTTCGGAAATAAGTACGAAATACTTAAAAATTGAAACTTTAAATTTAATTTTTTAAAATAGGATTTTCTTACAAAATTGAGTAACTAAACAGGTTTTTTTTTTGAGATTTTTATTTTTACGAAGACTTTGAAGAGTGCTACAAATAATTTATTTTATGTAATTTGTTAACAGGAATGGGTATTTTTTAATGAATAATCCATATTCTTACACTCAATAATTAAAAGTCTTGAAACATTTAAATTTTTATGTTCAACTTTAATTTGGCATGATTTATTATCAAGAATTGATGTATTGAGTAAAATGCTTCAAAATCCTAAATTAAACATCGCGGAATGCATACAAGGCTTAGATAATCTTAAAAAATATTTAATTTTCCAAAGATCTGACGATAATTTAAAAATATTTGTTGATACAGCAGCAACACTTGCTACAGATTTAGGTATTTATCCCAAATTTCCCATCTCGAAGCTAAATCAAAAGGTACATTTATTTGATTACGAGGCCTGTGATGAGCCAGTTTTAAATCCCTTACAGCAATTCAAGACTAATTTCTATTTTGCAATTCTTGATCACACGATCTCTTCAGTAAATGAAAGATTTAGCTTTTTATCTGAGTGTAATTCAATATTTTGCTTCCTGTATGAGTTTCACAACATTTCTAATGATGATCTCATGAAAGCCTGTATGGATTTAGATATTAAGCTACAAGTACAGGAAGAAGAAAGTATTGTGAAAGATATATAGATGGCAAACAGCTCTATCATGAAATAACTTCATTCAAAGATATTTTCCTGGTAAAAAACCGCCAACTGAGATATTAGAAATTATAGTGAAAAATGATCTTTGTTTTCCAAATTTTGCTCAAGCAATAAGAATTTTTTTAACCTTACCTGTTTCTGTAGCTTCAGGTGAAAGAAGTTTAAGTAAATTAAAATAATTAAAAATTACTTGAGAAATAGTATGACATGAGAAAGGCTTTCAGATTTGGCCATAATCTCAATTGAATCAGAAATCTCTGCAAAAATTGATTTAACCGAAACTATTAACAAATTTGCTTCTCAGAAAGCCAGAAAAGTTATTTTATAGTTACAGTAAAATCCGACGTATAATGCGCCCATATACTTTCTAGCTGCAATTGTTAGTTTTTAGGTATATTCACCGCGTATAACACGCACACCTTTTTTGCGAAGAAACCTGAACCGCACGTGCGCAATGCTCTTATATGTTTTAAAGTCCTTTATTCGAGGTATTATTCCAAGCTTTAGTAAAAAATGGTGTACTTTTAGGATTATAACCCTTTAAAGTTCATAAGGAATGTTATTTCTTTCACAGAAACAGTATTTCGATAGATGTAAAAGTTTGATTTTTTCTATGCTCATCTTTTTGTATTTTTAAAGCTGTCATTTTTATACCCAGCGTATAACGCGCACCCGTACATTTCCATCTTATTTTTTGTGTTAAAAGTGTGCGTTATACGCCGGATTTTACGGTATAATTTATTACTTAGTCTTTGCAGAAGGACTGACACACGAGATTTATGCTTTAGTAATTATTTTTATTAGATCGTATTTTCTGAGTAAATTCTGTTGTTTTGCAATTATAATTATAAAATATATGTTTTTATTTTAAAGGTAATATTTTTGTTAGTTTATTATTTTGATAAAGTATATTATGTCGCTATTATAACTCATTACCTGGCCAAAAAATAAAGTTTTGCACTTCTTTATTTGAGTTTTTATTAATTTTTTATTTTTTATTCTTATATAAGTAGATGAGTTTTTTTAACCGTCAACATTAAGTATTAGTCAAAATATGAAAATTTCTCTAGGGGGTGGCACATTAGGTGTTTGCACGAGGGCGGCCGATACCCTAGGATCGGCCCTGGTCAAGTGACGAGGATGACACCTGATCTGGAACCACCCTCTCCTAACTACCGCACCGAACCAATGGGAGGACGTTTGAGCTCTCGACAGATTTAACATGTATCGCTCCCCTACACGGCGGATTAAAATATTAGAGATTTGCTTGGATATTAAACACTCAAAAAACAGCCCCTTTTTATATATAATTTTATTTATAAATTAAAAAATATTTTACAATTTTCTTTGAAACTGTTAACATTTTTTAAATTGAGAAAATCCGATATTTAAACATGGAATACAAACTTACTGAAATTTATCAGCACAGAATTCGATACATGAATAAATTATTTTTAAGTTTTTCTCTCCTCTCTTGTTATATTGTTTCGCACCATATTTATTTTACTTTAAAATTATTTTTATACACATATTATATATATTTATTTTTTGTATATTTCTATTTTTTATATTTTTCTGTAAACTCTTTTATATTACTATAAAACTATTTTTGACTATTTACTTCATTTACGCAAAAATTCTTTAAAATAAAAATTCGTATTCGATTTATTTAGATATGCAAATAAAGTTACAAAAAAGAAATAAGAAACTTATTTCAACAGAAAATTTTATTTCATTGGGAAAAAAAATATTTTTTAATTTTTTCTCATCATTTTTTTTTAATTTTGAGGTTCTTCAGAAGAAAGATTATACATTTTCTTTTTCTTTCTTAATTTTTATTCCTACAACAATTTGCCTTCAATCAAATTTTGTATGCATTGTCCATTTTTTTAAGTGCCTTTCGATTTTTGGAAGATATTTTTTTACAGAAAGAATCAATAATTTTATCATTAGATAGATAGATAGAGAGAGAGAGAGAGAGAGAGAGAGAGAGAAAACTTTCTCGATTCCGACTAACTTTTTCATTTTTTAATTTCAATGTATGTCTATTTTTATGAGTGTACATTTGATCATACTATTACTATCAATTCATTTCTATTTCCTTGAATAATTTTATTCGCTTTTCTCAGACCTTTTTCAATATTGTAACAAATATTTAATATGAACGTAAATTTTATCTCTTCATATTGTTTTATGAAAAGGACGCGATACCGAGATGGTATTTCATTCTCTTCTAACTTCCACACCAAACACATTCACTATTAAGAGATAGCAGTCAAATTCAGTTGACTGAAATGTTATAATCTCTAACATTGTTTTTTTTTAAAATTTATTTATAGAAATTCGAATACATTTTTAATGTTATTCCTAAAAATTCCATTATCTTTCAAATCTGAATTCCGAGAATGTTTCTAAAAATTTTCAAAAGGATTTCATTTTTTTTTTCAAAAATACTACCTAAAAAGCAGATTTGTGTACTATAAGCGTACACACACTCTTGGATTTCATTATTAAAACTAATGTCATTGTCCTTTTTTAATTCTTCGAATATATGTAAAGTGAGTGAATATTAACGTCCCACTGTTCAGCTACACGAGGGCTTTTGGGGACGGTCCACGTAATTTTGAACCATGGTCAAGTGACGCTGACGACACCTGAGCTGGCACCCCCCTCTCCTAACTACCACACCAACGGGAGGACGTTTGAGCTCTCGACAGATTTAACGTGCATCGCTCCCCTACACGGCGGGTCTTCAGTGGTACTGGGATCGAACTCCTGACATGCTAGCCACGATCCGATGCCTAGACCACTCGGCTACCACGTCCACTTCGAATATATGTAATTAATATTATTTATTTCAGTGTCGATTTAAGTTCATTTCGGGCCCTGTGTGCAAAAGATCTATGGGCCCCCTTCGCACTGGCAGATCGAAATTTGTTACCAAAAAACCTGGTTAAGTCCAGCTTAGCCAGGCCCTTTCACGCTCTTCCGGGCCCCTAGGCGCCTGCCCAAGCGCCCAATGGATACGGACTGGTTTATTTCAGTTTTTTAGTTAATAAGTTATGGGTTTTCAATTAATTAAATTTTTGAAAATGTGTTGCTTGTTGCAAAAATTACCAAACAATTCAAAATTGTAATAATTTTGAACTGTTACAATAGATTAATTTTGCCAACTCTTTCTTGCAAAAATAATTGTGATTCACAATGGAAAAAAATTGCCACCGGAGCTTATTAGAAGAAAGCAGGGAGGTTTTACAAGGGGTGATCAAATGAAAAGGTACGAAACGACATAAAAATGAAACATTAAATATTGCTATTCGCAAGGAGAATGTAGGAGACATTCGGGATGCATTGGAGATATGATGGGACGGATCATGACGGGTGCCGCATGGCAGAGAGAGCAAAGGCTTATAAAAAGTGCGTCAAATGATGCGAGCACAGAATTACTCGAGCACAGAAAAGCATTAACTCCGATGTGTACTGTGAGACACTCCGACGCCTACCAGGTCCATCAAGAACAAAAGACCGGGCTGCTCACGGAGGTGTGTTCTGCTCCATGATAACGCGCGTCCACACGTCTCAGATCACACATGGAACTGGACAAGTTCCAATGGAGACGTTGGACCATCCGTTCTACAGTCCGGACATGTCACCCTGCGATTTCATGTGTTTGGTCCACTGAAGAAACACCTGAAAGGAAACGCTTCAACTCGGACGACTACTCAAAACTGTGAGGACTGGGTTCGTCACAGCCACAGAATTCTGGACAAGGAATCCTGCGCTTGTTCATATGTTTGTCAGGTATGGTGTTTTTTGAATGTTTATTTTACGTGTCGTTTCGTTTTTCATTTGATCACCCCTTGTATTATCCCTTTCGAACTATAATTAACTTGAAGAAAACTGAGAACACATTATATTGAATTTCATTGTGTTTTCCAATGAAGATAAATGCCAAAAACTTTAAGTGATAAAGATGGTCATTTCAACTCTATCATTTAAAAATAAATTGAAGAGGAGCATCACTGATGAGGTGGTAGTAAGGTCGGATTACTGATGTGAAGGCTGCTTTAGGACGACTTCATGCTCGTTATGCTGGAGTCTTGAAAGGTCCGATAGTAAGTTTGAGAGAGTAAAAGCGAATTTAGGAGTGAATCATAGAGAATGTGTTGTAGCGTCGTGGAGTGTGAGGGCTTCCCCTTTTGATGTCTCCTTATAGGTGAAATACGTAACGCCTTCAAAAGCGACGCGTGATGCAGAATCATTTCTGTTTAGACGTAGCCTGGATCTCTATTCGGTCATTGGTCCTTGTCACCCTCGTGCGATGAACTATGAGGAGGCCGTGGTAGCTTAGGGGTCAAGGAAACAGACTCGTGGCTGGGGTGTCATGAGTTTGAGCTCTGTACCACTGAAGACCCGCCGTGTAGGGGAGCGATGCACGTTAAATCTGTCGAGAGCTCAAATGCCCACTAGTTGGTGTGGTAGTTAGGGGAGGGGATGCCAACTCAGGTGTCACTTGACCATGATTCAAAATTACGAGGTCCATCGCCAAAAGCTCTCGTGTAGCTGAACAGTGCGACGTTAATACTCATTCACTCACGTGATGGACTTTGAAGCCGAAGATTGGAATGGGAACTGCGCCGATCACTTTTCAGTCGGCTGGATAAAGGGAAGTCAAAGACTGACTTATCCTAAAACATACACGTTGGATTGTCCTGTCTTGGATTCCCAAGCGAAACTACTCGACCGCTGTGAAGTCATTAGTTTCCTAACAGGAAATCTGTCCTTTGATGGGTACCACCTCTAAATATTTCATTTCAATCCAGAAAATAAAGAACTTTACTATTTCTCATCATATTTAGAAGGAAGAAACGTTCCATTTATAGTCCTCAGCTGTAAAATTGTTTGACGATGCGCTAGAAAGGAGCTGACCTTGGGGCGCGTAGGGTCACATGTCACTAACTTTAAAGAAAATTTTCTTCTTTCATCAGATAGTGATCGTCGGCAGCTGTTATCGCCTCAGGCATCCGGGATAACTTCTGAAAAGATCCCATGTCTGTTCCTACATCCTAACCTAAAGGGATTGAGAATTCGCTTTGTGTGTGTGAATGCTATGTCTTTTTAATTTTTTCAGATGTCTTAAATAAAAAAAAAAACTGATCTTAAAGCTAGTTCATCATTAAGTGTCAATAGAACAGTTAACGATATTCCAATGAATAAACCAGATCAACTATAATTAAAGCCAAAGTTGTAATTATAATATTTTGAACATCGATGTAAAAAATAAAATAAGATTTTCTTACATTGGACAGATATTAAAATTTGTGTTATACTTAATCCACAGTTTTCTTTAAGAAAGTTAGCTAACATTTTTTAAAACATACAGGTATTAAAAACTGGAACATGATTTATACCAGTAAATCTGGTTAAATCCAACTTTATGGGCCCTTCTGGGACTCTTAGGGCCCCTGGGTGCCCTCTCCAAGCACCCAGTTGATAAACCGGCACTGCTTTTATTTGTGAACAACAAATACGATGCCATTTTACATTAATTGGTTTTAAAAATTATGTCCGCTAAATGGCGTCTTCCAATTGTGACACATTGACAAAGTCTTTCCCGAATGTTGTCCATAGTACTCCGTATCATTTCCGGTGGAAGGGCAGCCACTGTCTGGGTGATTGCTTCCTTTAGTTCTTGCAGGTTTGTAGCACGATGTTTGTACACTTGCGCTTTTAAGAGTCCCCAAAGAAAAAAAAATCACAAGGGAATAAATCAGATGACTTTCCTTGGGGGGTCAGGTGATGTCTCCTCGCAAAGAGAGAAGACGTCCAGGAAGCAATTCTCTCAGAATACATAATGAACACAGCGAAGTGTGAGCTGTGGCTTCGTCTTGTTGGAACTAGATTTCTGCTTCTTCATAACCCCAAGAAACTGGTTTAATTTTGTTCGGAGGAAGGTCTCGATCATGTGGCAGTAGCGATTGGAAGTAGTCTTTACCGTTAGTTAATCTTCTTCGAAAAATAAGGACTTTACACACAAAATTCAGCAACAGTGCGCCAAACTGTCACACGAGGACTGTGAAGTGGTCGTTGGTGAAGCAGTTGAGGATTTTCTGCTGCCCCATGCAAAAATTTTGTTTATTCACAGTGCCTGATAAATGGAAGTGGGCCATCTCAGACGAAATCAAAACAACGCCAATGTTCTGGAGAACTTTCGGGAAAGACTTCGTCAATGTGTCACCATTGCACGGCACCATTTAGTGGACATAAATTTTAAAACCATTTAATGTAAAATGGCCTTGTATTTGTTGTACATAAATAAAATATTTTTCTCTGTATCTTGTTTTGTTTGATAGTAACTGCCTTTTGAAACAGGGTAGGTTAATATGCCGGACTCTGTATATCAACATGATGCATAGAAAAGTTCCTTTATCCTGAAAATACTTGTGAATGGATAGAGCTACAACTAAGTAAATGAGATTGTGACTATGCCCGATCTGATGCAAAAGACAGATGCGCTTCTAGTGGCAAAATTGGGAAGATAAGCATTGCAAATCGAAAACGAAAAATGATAGAGCAAAATTTCCAATTTTAGAAAGTTCTACAGTTTTAATTACCTAAAAATCCGGTGTATAACGCGCACCAATACTTTCAAGCTGCATTTTTAATTTTCAGGTATGTTTGCCGTTTAACGAGAACCCTCTACCCTCCCTCTTTAACACGCTTTTATAAGTTTCACTTGCATGTAACGGAATCTTAGAACTCGATTTTTACCCACTTAAAAAGATCGGATTCATTCGAAATTTCGCACACTTGTCAAGGACCAATGACAATACAATAATTTCATAATTTTGTTGCATTGTCCTTTTCAGGATCGTCAGGAATTAGGATAATCAGATTTGGCGGCAATTCCATATACCATTTCCAGATTTGGCGACTTATTGCATATGTCATTTTTAAATTTGGCGACTAGTTCCATATACCATTTTCAGATATGGCGACTAATTTCATACATCATTTTCAGATTTGGCGACTAATTCCAGATTTAGTGACTAAAAGAATAAGTTGTAACCCTAAAACAAGTGTTTTGAATTTAAAGCTAATTATATGCACGTATAAAATACACTTGCTGTTAATAGAAATAACACAAACAAAAAAAGTGTTTTGTATCTGAGAAAGTGGAGGGTGGGTATGTGTTATCAATTTCTTACCATAATATAAACATTTTTCTGAAAATAAGAATTAAAAAAAAGGCTCGTGCACGTGAAAAAAATAATTTATGTTCTAACTGCTAAATATTTTTTATTTTTATAAAGCAATACGCTTATAGAAGTGATGATACGAATTAACATTATAGCAATACGTTTAAAAAGTGAAAAAACGTTTGACACTTAATATTACCATGTTTTTATTAATTCGCTTTCTTTAATGTGTGTCAGGGTGGAATTTAATTGATTTTAAGCTGTGTGACTTTCCGATGAGGTAGAGACTTGAAATTTGGACCATTGCTCAGAAGTGGATGACAATGCATGAAAATGTGAAAAAAGAAAACAAAAAAGAAAAGGAGGAATTTTATAATTTTTAGTCCGTCAGAAAAACACGGTACATTAAATTTTTTTTTTAATTCTAACTTTTTCTTCTTTACGCACTTTTATTTGTTTGACCTGTTCAAAAGTGACGGTATCTAATATAACAATACGGGACTCATCCGAGGCCTCGTAAACGGAGAGAATAAATGCATTTCAGACCTATTAATTAATATCCATTGAAGAGCAAGACTAATCCCACAGCCACGTAATTCCAGCTTCAAATATCAAACGCAAGGATAAATTTAACAATGAATAAATGATAGTTTAAAAAACTAAACAACACGCTTTTATTGTGGTTCGAACTAAAAAATGAAAAATAAATTATAGTTTGAAAAAAACTAAAAAACACGCTTTTATACTGAATCGAACTAAGAAGTAAAAAAATAATTCTTAATAAAGAATAAAATGATTAACGTGAAAATGAATGTCATTGGGGTAAAAGCGTGGGGTGCTTTGTACTACATTTTTACACTAATTCAGCTTTTCGGAATAGAAGTTAGAAATTATAACAATTGATACATTTATAGAACACCCCACGCTTTTACCCCAATGACATTCTTTTTCACGTTAATCATTTATTCTTTATTAAGAATTATTTTTTTACTTCTTAGTTCGATTCAGTATAAAAGCGTGTTTTTTAGTTTTTTTGAAACTATAATTACGACGAAACCTGAAACATGCGTATGAGATGCTTTTATGTTTTGAAGTCATTTATTCAAGATATTATTCCAAGCTTTAGACAAAATAGTACACTGCTAAAACAACGACCCACGACCGGCCATTGGGGGGGGGGGCGGATTCCATACACCGGGGCCCCAGCATGATCAAGAATTAAAATAATGTACTCTTGCACATGAAATTTCGACAATATTCCTATCGTTGTCGGTTAAGGGGAAGTACACACACACACACACAATTCCTCCTACACATTATTATAATATATCTCTGAATTTTTATAACCTTAATAACTAATTCTTTTCGTTATTTGATTTGGAGAACTCCCGAGGATTCCCACCTAAACTGAACTTTTTAGAAGTAGACTTATTTATACTTTAACGCAGTGATTCCCAAAGTGGTCTATATAGACCCCCAGGGGTCTATGACAACCTCCAAGGGGTCTACGTTAGCCAAAAATTAATTTGGGGGTCCATGAGGTGTAAATGGGGGTCTATGATAGAGGCTCTCATTAAACTAGACCGTGAATTTAATTAAAAAAATTATAATGAAGTGGAAACCAAATTTTACCTTTTTTAACAGATTTATTTACTAAATTTAATGAGGTTAGTTTGCATTTACAAGGTGACAGCATACATTTTATTAAGGCAAGAACCATTTAAGCTTTTCTTTCCTGTGAGTTAAGCTAAAGAATTATAATATAGTTTTCTAACTTTGTCACAGACAATCTGCCAGATCGTTTTAACCTACGTTCAGCATTTAAATGCCTTTTATTCAGATTTTGAAACCAGGTTTGAGAATGCTTTGACTATTGCAATACCACAGTAGGCAATGAATTCATATGGTCATATTGAAAAAAAATGTCACATTACAATAGCAACTGGTCGTATTAAGCACTAATGAAGATTAAGTTTAGAAACGGATGCCAGCAATTTTGGCTTTAAAAGTCAAACCTGTTATTTGTCCCGACTTATGGAACATCGTGAGGAAGTTTTTCGTTGCTTTTTCTAGTGTGAAGGAGTTTCTGCGTGGTTGCCAATCTCCAACACAAAAAAAACAACAACAAAAAACTGGACACTAAAAGAGGAAATTTAAAGTTAAATCAGACTAGATTGATACGAAATATTGAACATTTGTTATTGTATATAGTGCTAGAGATTCCTCCCTTCCATTAAAATAATTTGTTTGTTGTTCAGTTAGTTTATTTAACAGTTTCATTTATTAATTAACTTTTAAATCAATTACTTAACATGTGCTTTTTAAATTTTAAACACTATTCTTCATTACAGTTAGAAATTTAGTTCTTTTAAAGTAGAAGTAGTAGAACCAGCTGTCAAAGAGACATTTAAGTTGATAAATTTGTAAAAATTCAATATTAATTAAGCAGGGGTCTACCCCAAACCGGAAAACATGGCAAGGGGTCTATGAGACAAAAAAGTTTGGGTACCTCTGCTTTAACGTATCAAAGTAGAGAATTTTTTTTAATAAAAAATACACCGGTTATTATCTCAATTAATAGTTACTCTGAAAATAATGTGAATGTTTCAAAAATCTTACTTCATGCTCTGTTGAGATATCCTAACTATATACACTCAAGAGCCAAAAAATTATGATCACCTGTCAATAACGAGTTGGCCCACCTTTGGCGCGCAACACAGCTTCAACCCGCCTTGGTATGGATGCCACAAGTCCTTGGTAGATGGCCGGAGACGGATTGTACCAGATGTTTAAGCAACGGTCACGCAAATCCGAGATATTGCGAATTGGTGGTCTTTCAACTCTGAGCTGCCGTTCCATGACATCCCAAGTGTTTTCTATCGGATTGAGATCCGGTGAGTTAGGCGGCCAGGACATTAACTGGAATTTAGCATCATGTTCCTTGAACCACGCCAACACAATTGTAGCCTTATGACACGGGGCGTTTTCCTGTTGGAACATTTCATTTCCAGCTGGAAAAACAGAGGCCATGTAAGGGTGCAACTGGTCCTAAATGATGTTCAGATACCCTGTAGCATTCATGGTATGCTCTACCACAACCACGGGTCCTAGAAATGCCCAAGAGAACGTCCCCCAAAGCATAATACCACCACCACCGGCCTGTGTATGACCTACTGTACATTGAGGGAGCAACTGTTCGCCTGGAAGACGGCGTATCCTGACACAGCCATCGGTGTGATGAAAGACAAACAGTGATTCATCTCACCAGGTAACTCTAACCCACTGATCCATGGACCAGTCACGATGTTCCCGGGCCCAGCGCAGGCGCAGTTGGCGATGACGCTTGGTCAGCAAAGGCACACGTTCTTGCTGCGTAGCCCCATATCCAACAGTGTCCGCTGAACAGTGTGTTCCGATACTATTCTACTTGGCCCTGTATTGTTTTGGGCTGTCAACTGAGCCACTGTCTGGCTCCGATTTTGCTTCACCATGCAAGACAGTCTCCGACGACCTTTTTCTTTGATAGCGTGTGTACGTCCAACACCATGTCGTCTACTGCTGGGTTCACCGTCATTCATCCACTTTGCTTAAGTGCTAACAACTGTAGATCGCGAACAACCCACGAGTCGAGCAGTTTCAAAAATACTTGTTCTGAGCCTTCGGGCCATTACAATCTGCCCTCTATCAAAGTCGCTTAGATCCTCAGCCTTTCCCATCACACATAGAAGTAAGTGAAAGAATGATTCTTCAGACTTCCAGCAGCAGTTAAATACCATTTCCACCTGATCACGTTCCTTCCACATCATCCAGGCGAGTTCATTGCAAAATGTAGGGGTGGTCATAATGCTTTGGCTCTTGAGTGTATATGTATATTGAAAAGTATTATACAGCAGCATTTCCCATAAAAGGAAAATGTTTTGAAAATGTCATTTCTTTTCATTTTCCCCCTAAAAAAATTGAATTTAAACAGTCTTTTTTATTGTAATAATAATCTTAAAACAATTTTATACGTATATTCTAATTCAAGTAACATTAAATATTTAAAAAAAAACCCTTTATTATATGTTTTTGCAAAACTCTTGTTCCAAATGTAGTCAGTAACCTAAAATTATTATTTCAAAGAACTATAGATGTGATTCTATTTTTAGCGTATAATAATGTTCCACTTCGTGGAGCCCATGAAATAATAAAACGCCCTTAATAAAGAAAATTTAAGTTTATTATATATATAGGATTATTAAGTAAATACGACTCTTCTAATGAATCATATAAACAGAATAAAAAATTCGTGAAATAGAATAGTGCATCATTTAGTACATAGATTACAAGAATAAATTATTTCTGCATTTGGAAATGAAGAGTCCTTATTGAAATCAAAGACGATATAAAAGCAATAACGTAACTATAACATCCAAATTAGACTATGTGACGGATCTATACGTAGTTCTACTAATTCCTTCATGACACTTTTAGAAAAATATTTATTTCAACCAACTTTCGCCGAGTAAGAAAGCGTGATTATGCAAATTAAGTATATTGTATAAATATTGTTTTCGCTAGTTTGAGGAGTTAGCAAGCTGGAGTTAGTAAAGAGTTGGCAAGTAAGTTGGCGAGTTCGTTTGTTAGTTGAAGAGTGAAGGATCGGGGAATTATTAAGAGATTTTGGAGTTTGTCCATGAGAAGGATTACGGAGACTGGATCCAACGACAGTGGTTAAATCCAGATAAAGATCTCCTGTAAGATTCAACTGTAAGATCTGCTTCATAAAAGTACAGGTTTCGTGAGCCTTGTTCAATGAGAAGTTAGCTTATTAGGGTGTGGCGTAGTTTATATTGAGCGTATTTAAGCTATCGTAGCATCAGTTAAGGGTCCGTAGTATTATCCCTTGTTATTGTATTTCACCTCCGCGCTCTACTATTTGACAGTTTATCTTAATTAGATTGTTATTGTGTCTGATTGATATTTTGGTAACAATAACAGTTAGTGTGCAATCATTTCTGTTGAATATTCAGTTTTTCCCACACACCTAGACGGGTCTGGGAGTAGACAAGGGGTTTCAGATGGAAGCAGGAACCGGCGGGCATTACAAATGTACGCTTGATATTTCCCATAAGGAACAAATTTCAATCATTAGATATGTAAATTTTGAAGAGAAAAGATTAACTATACTTAAATTAATCATTTTAGGGTTTATTCAAGTAATTTATGTGAATGGAGCAGGACTAGCAAAAGAGCGAGAGAGAGCTATATTAATGTCGCACTATAATACAGCATGAGGGCTACTGGCCAAGGATCTCGTAGTTTTGAACCACGGTCAAGTGACAGGGATGACGGCTGAGCTGGCAACTCCTTTTCCTAACTTCCACACCACAACAAAGGAAGGACATTTGAGCCTCGACAGATTTAAGTGCTTCAGCCTCTCTACACAGCGGGTCTTCAGTGGCACTAGGCTCGAGCTTATTACACACCGGTCACGAGTCCGTGACCTTGACCGCTAGGCTACCTCTGCCTTTATGAAGTTACAGAAACCCAATAGAAGAGTTTAGATGTTATTTTTTAATATTGCGTAATTGATATTGTACAAATAGAAAATAGATTTAAAAATATACCAAATATATTATTTCGAATTTCAAGCTAATTATTGATACGAAAACTTTAGAAATATGTTTCAAAAGCTATTTAATGCTTTATAACAAAGATTAAGAGGAAAACAAAATGTAACAAATTGGTTTTCTGTAAGATTTGATTTGAATGAAAGGGGTACAAGTAACGCGCAAGATATATGACAATGCATATGCTAAATAATAATTATAATGAGTTTCTAAACACAAATCAGCCAAGTTAAAACTTTTTTTTACATTGCCTGTTATTAAAGCAAGTGTTGAGCGTTCTTCAGGTAAATTAAATAAAAAAAAAACTATCTGTGGTGAAGCTAGCGTGCAGAATGCTTAAATGCACTTGCTATATTAAACCTCAAAAAATTGCAAAAAAAAAAAAAAAAAAAAAAAAAAAAAAAAAAAAAGAAATGTAATTTTTCTGAAGTAATGTATTAGGCAAAAACAAATCTCGTATTAAATAAACATTCATTAGCAACATATGCTTTTGTTAATAATCTTTTGCTTAAAAAATTAGGGCTCCCAAGTGGTTTCTTGCACTCGGGCCTCTTTGTAGAGAAGGCAGGCTCTGCTTTTACTTCCCCGCTCCCCTCCAGCATCCGTGCGCACAGCGCTTAACATTACGCGAGGAAGGTTGCGTGCGTTTTCATTACTGTTATCCATATTTCGAGCTTTCTT
This sequence comes from Trichonephila clavata, assembly GCA_019973975.1. NCBI lineage: Eukaryota > Metazoa > Arthropoda > Arachnida > Araneae > Nephilidae > Trichonephila > Trichonephila clavata. The sequence goes on from BMAO01006729.1 coordinate 235,921, forward strand.
TAAATACCTTCCGTTGTAAAAAAAAAAATAAAATTTGACCGAATTTGTATCTGAAGAACATTTTAATGAAACTATCTGGACAATTTGAACTAGTCGAATAGAAAAGATACCCTTTGTAGAGTCGCAAAAGGATAGAAGTAGCTGTTAAAATCATTAACAATTTAAATTAGCGCCACTACTTAAACTAAACGAATACATAAACAGTTTTTTATGGGGGAAAAAACGATGTTATGGAAGTATTTAATAAAGAATCTTTGATTTTGAAGAGAAAGTCTGAATACGAGAGCCAGTTGTAAAAATAGCCCGACGGAAAGTTTTTTTTATCAGATACTTCGAAAAAATCATCAATCAACTGGCCACCGAGGAAGAAATAAAATGTGAAATAAAAAAAAATTAATCTCTACCTCAGTAGTACTCAGTTTTTAAAGCTGTGCACAGTACGTCAGTCCCAAAAGATTTTTTCTTACAAAAGAATCGTTGTTTACCCAATTGTATCTAGCGACTTCAATCATCGTGGCCAAATTGATTTGGTTGACTTAGAATCAAACCCAGATAAAAATTACAAATGCGGATTTCAACTACACTGCTGGCCGCTGTAAATGCAACACCAAGAAAGACAAGATATAGCACAACAAAATTTATTTTGTAGATAACATGTTGACCAAGTATAATCATATGAAATTATATTTATAGACTTCTGTGAAGTGTGGTTCCTGCCAGAATCAGTAGCCAGAGTAGCCGCCATTGTTGGAGATCACCGCTGACACACGTCTCGGCATTGATTCAAAGAGACTTTGGATGTGTTCTTGGGGCACAGCAGACCAAGCAGCTTCCACACGTTGCCAAAGTTGATCTGGTGTGGTAGCTGGGGGAGTAATCTGCGTCAATCGTTGAGCAACCATGGACCACATGTTTTCTATCGGCGAAAGATCCGGAGTGGGAGCCGGCCCGGGAAGCAATTCAATCTGATGATTGACAAAGAACCTTTGGACAATAAGTGCCATGTGTGGTCGCGCATTATCCTGTTGAAATATGGCTGTGGCCAAGCCCTGAAGGTAAGGAAGGACAACTGGCTCTAACACCTTGGAGATGTAGCGCTGGCTGTTTAAAGTACCGGCAATGCGTACTAGAGGAGAGCGAGAGTGATATCCAATACCGCCCCATACCATAATACCCGGTGCAGGACCAGTGTGGCGGTGCATAACGCAGATTTTCAGCATCCTCTTTCCACGGTGTCTCCAGACTCGAATCCGACCATCGTGGTGTTGCAGACAGATGCGTGACTCGTCAGTAAAGACAACTTCATTCCATTCTGCCACCCACATCCTTCTTTCATCGCACCATTGGCGGCGGAGACGTCTATGGTTCTGCGTCAAGGGTAGACCAAACAATGAACGTCTTGCGGACAGACCACTCTGCTGTAAACGGCGTCGAATGGTACGCACAGACACTGAATAATGTGTTACAGACTATGGTTCGTGATGTGGCTAAGCGATCCGTCACTACCATACGCACAATTTGCCTGTCTTCAAGTGAAGTGGTGCACTGAGGTGAATGCGATCGACCACGTCGGTCCGGCGTACCCTCCTGCATCCAACGGTCACATATCCGCGTTACAGTTGTTTGGTTTCGTCCAACACGATTACCGATTTCCCCGAAAGATAATCCACAATCTCGGTAGGCCACTATTCTTCCTCTATAGAACTCGGATACTTGATCGAAAGCTGATCGTTGTTTTCTACGAGACATAACTGATCGTTTTTTTTTTGAAAAAACCACAAGAAAAACACAACTGCCGAACTTGAAATCGTCGAAATCTCTAAGCCTTAAATAGTGCTTTGAGGTGGCGCCACAGGCGTGAGTGATGTGTGTCTGCGCTGAAATTCTAATCATTTGCATACCTCACTTCCGCTAATGCATGTTGTAAATTTCATGTTATTTGAGTGCTTCCTTCAGGGTGTTGCATTTACAGTGACCAGCAGTGTACTAGGAGCACGCGATAAATTTCAGCTTTCTTCGTACGATGACTTGAAAAAGAGCTTCTGAGGTAGAAATTGAACTATTAAAAATATTTAGAAGTAGATTGTCCTCATATACTATAAACCCGACAACGGTCGTGAGTTTACAGCTGCTACCATACAAGAATTAACAAGCCTGGGGCCAGCGAGCGATATTGTAAATGGTAGGCCTAGACATCCAGCTAGTTAAGTGTTTTTTGTAGAATAGAATCTACTGGGAGTTCATTCTTGTGGCATTTGTAAAAATCCAGTGCATGCCTTATGTGGTAATACAGTAGGAGAATAAGGATGTGGATATAAGGTTCTGTGCTATTTATGCCAAAAAGAAGACAGCATTAAAGATCAGGGAGAAAATGCTTTAAAACAACTGAACAGCTGAAGAAATAAAAAGTTTCTTTGACGAAATTAAAAGATGTTAGCGAATTTCACAGTTTTGGTGCTTGTACTAAGATAGAGGTCTGTTAGATAGAAATAACATAGTGGGGATCGTATTAAATTTTATAAATAATAATTTGTACTAAATATATACCTTAGTTGGAATTATAAAAGATACTACCTCGAAACGCTCATCAAATAACTTAGACAACATTTTCCGAAACAATTCCACAGATTAATCTAACTCTGCAGGAAAATTATCTTTATTTGAAGGTCAAGGATTTAAGAAGTGTTCCTGTGAGCAATTCAAATTATAATATTCAATAAAAAATGTGTTTGTAAAAAAAAAAAAAAAAGTAACGTATATTTTGTAACTCGAAATGACACAAATCAACAACGTGTTTTAACAAAAATGAATAAGCCTTTTTTTTTTTTTATCTATATATATAAAGGAGAAAAGCGACTGACTGACTGACTGACTAATCACAATATCTCTGGAACTATTCAAGCTACAGACTTGAAATTTGGTAGACATATTCCTTTCATAGAGTAGACATCCGCTAAGAACGGATTTTCCGAAATTCGAAATGTAAGGGGCGTTACGGGGGGTTAAGGGGCGTTATAAATAATTGTTTCCATGTTTAAACTACTCGATGTACAATCTTGAAATTGGGTAAGCAGATTCCTTTCATAGAGTAGAGATCCGCTACAAAATGAGTTTGGTGAAAATCGACCCCCCAAGTGGCGTTGCGGGGGCTTAGGGGGCGTTATAGATGATTATTTCCATTTTTAAACTATTTGACGCACTGTCTTTAAATTTGATAAATAGATTCCTTTCGTAGAATAATGGTCAGTTACAAAACGGGTTTTGTGAAAACACACCTCTAAGTGGCGTTGCGGGGGATTAAGGGGCGTAATAGATAAATATATCCGTTTTTAAACTACTTCACGTACCTGCTTGAAAATTGGTAGGCAAGTTTCTTTCATGGAGTAAATATCCGCTTCAAATGGATTTTGGAAAAATTGACCCCCAAGGGGTGTTGCGGGGGGGGGGGGGGGTTAAGGGGCGTTATAAATTCCGATTTTTAAGCTATTAGACGTACAGTCTTGAAACTTAGTAAGCAGATTCCTCTCATAGGGGGTAGATATCCGCTACAAAATGGGTTTCGTGAAAATTGCTATCAAGTAGCGTTGCGGGACTTAGTGAGTGTGAGTGAGTGAATATTAATGCCCCACTTTTCAGCTACACGAGGGATTTAAGGGGCGTTATAGATAATTATTTCCATTTTTAAACTATTAGACGCACAATTTAATAAATAGATTTCTTTCATGGAGTAGAGATCAGCTATAAAATGGGTTTTGTGAAAACAGACATCTAAGTGGCGTTGCGGGGGAATAAGGGGCATAATAGATAAATATTTTCGTTTTTAAACTACTTGACCCACCTGCTTGAAAATTGGTAGTAATGTTTCTTTCATGGAGTAAAATATCCGCTACAAAATGGGTTTTGGGAAAATTGACCCCCAAGGGGCAGATGGCAGATATAAAGGGCAGATATAAATAATTATTTCTATTTTTAAACTATTAGACGCACAGTCTTGAAATTTGGTAAGCAGATTCCTCTCATAGGATAGAGATACACTACAAAATGGGTTTCGTGAAAATCGACTCCCAAGTGGTGTTTCGGGGCTTAAGGGGCGTTATTGATAATTATTTCCATTTTTGAACTACTGGATGTACAGTCTTGAAATATGATAATCAGAATCCTTTCATGAATTAAAGATCCCCTATATAATGTGTTTTGTGAAAATCGACCCCTAGGTGGTGTTGCGGAATCTCAAGGGGTGTTATTGATAATTTTTATGCATTTTTAATTTATTTGATGCACAGTCTTCAAATTTAAAAGAAGATTCCTTTCATAGAGTGCAGTTCCCCTACAAAATGGGTTTTGTGAAAACATATCCCCAAGTTGCCTTTCTATAACTCAAGTGGCGTTATAGAAAATTATCTCCATTTTTAAATTATTAGACGTACAGTCTTGAAATTTGATAAGCAGATTCCTTTCGTAAAGTTGAGAACCGCTACAAAATGGGTTTCACGAATATCAGCTACCAAGTTTAATTTCGGGTTATTAAGGGGCGTAATTGATAAATATTTCCATTTTTAAACTATTAGATCTTAATGCTTGAAAATTCGTAGGCATCTTCCTTTCATGGAATAGAATTCCCCTAACAAAGAGTAAAACGAAAATTGACTCCTAAGGAGGGTTGCGAGGGGTCAAGAGGAGTTAAAAGAATTTTTTTTTATTGTTAGACCCAAATACTTGAAATTTGTTAAGCATGTTTCTTTTGTTGAATAGGGATCCACTAAGAATGTATTTTACGGAAAATAACTCCTGGGGGGAAACAGGAGGTTACTGGGACGTATTGACAAAAAAAAATCATTTTTCCTCACTACAAGGACTATAATAATGAAATTTGGTTTGCATTTTTCTTTTGTTGAATAGAAATCCGCTAAGAGCGGTTGTTTTGGAAAACGGCTCTCAACGGGATTACGGGGATATTGATAATAAAACTTTCGTCTTTTTCTGTTAGATTTAGACTCGAAATTTAGCTTGCATGTTCTATTTACGGAGTAGAGTTCCACCGAAAATTGGTTTTGCGGGAATCCACTTGGTTATAGGGTTACGAAAGAGCAAACATCATTCTATACTTCAATTTTAGAGATTTTTAGAAAATACAAAGTAGATGGAGATTCTGCACTTCTTTTTTTATCAAGAGGTATATGTATATTTTTCAATACAATCTAATTATTAATGCTAGGAATTATATATCAATAATTTATATATATACATAAACAATATAAATTTATAAAACATCATGGAATACCCAGCGAAGCGGGAGGGTAACGGCTAGTTGATTCACGAAAAAAAAAAAAATTGGAATTTTACTACACAAATATCTTTTTTTTTAAAAAAAAAAAAATACCAGGAAAATTTGGAATAAATAATTTATATTTCAATAACTCCTTGTTGTATTACTTACTATACATTTAATATATATATATAAAATTCACCATATTTTCTAAACAAACACTTCTAAGCTCCTTGACAATATTATTTCATCAATTCACTGAAACATTTCAGGGATTTGATCAAATCACTTACTTTCATCAGGAAAAGGACCTTCAAGAGACGTTATTTTAACGTCTTTCGTGAATTGATCATATCCTTTTCTCGGAATTTGATCAAATTCATCATTTCCCTGCGACATATATAAGCCTAACTCCTTATTTTAACAGTAAAAAAAAACCTTTTAAAAAAAAAGTTCAAAAACGTTTGGCTTCTGCACTGGAAAATACGTAGATTTTTTCAAGTATACATACAAGTGTCTGAGCATTTAATTACTGCAAATAAAATATACCTAAATGAGAGAGAGAGATCAGCAGCAAAATCTTCTTATGTAATTTATCATTTAAATTTATTAAAATTTAATACTTTTCATCGATAATCTACTTTAGTTAAAAATAATACTTTTTGCTACAATAACAAAATGCTAGTTTCAAAACTAAGTATTAAAATAAATTGTATTTCCGAATCGTTTGATGAAAAAATCTCTCTTTCAAAGACAGAAAACCAATTTAAAAAAAGTTTTATAATTAAAAGAAACACACACACACACAATATTTCCTAAGTTTATATTCCTATATATGTAGTTCAACATACAAATTAACGGCAAAAGATTATTATTGAATACACACAGCTTTTCGGCCGATTTAATAATGTACTAATGAATTAAGAATCCAGAATAAATAAAAGAAAATAAATAATAAATAAGAATAAGTATTAAAAGATAAGAGTTAAAAAAGTTACAAATACAATTTTAATGAATATATAGTACAAAGCGCATAAGATGTTTGAATGTTTTTCCTTTCAACAAATATTTTTAAAAAGTCAAATTAATTTTAAACTAAATTTTAATAATAAATAAGAATAATTATAAGCTATTAATTTTTAAAAAGCGTAAGTATTTTATACTCAAACGTTACAACTTAACCACTATTGATTTATATTTTTTAAATAAAAAATTACGTATTCTGACTTTATAGTTATGCGAATTCCAGAACTTCAGAATTGCTGTGTTACAAGAGAAGTTGCATGACCTTTTCTTTTACTTTCCCATTAAATGATCTAATTATTTTTCTTTCGATTCGTTTTTAAAATTATTTCAATTTGTTATTTCCGTTTTCCTTTTTATTTCGCTTTTAATTCCTAATTTCCGTTTTGCCATCTAGAATTAATATATTTATTTCCGTTTCGCCATCGCTATAATTATTTCTTTATTTCCGTATTGCCATCAAAGGTATAAATTTCAATTTTCCGTTTTGCCAAAAACAGCTAAAAATCCCCCCCCCCCCCGCTTCTCTATTCCTAAAAAAAAGAAGAAAAATTGTAATTGCCAACATAACAATGAATTTATTTTTTCCTGTTTGTATTAGGAGAAATAAATTTGATTTTTTTCAATCCTTTTTTTAATAAGACATTTATGTTTATGTTATTTAACTGCATCGTTTGCAATTCAATTTTTAAAACTAGAATGGTGAATTTAAATTTGATTTTTCCCCGTTCTTTTTTTTTTGTTTCTGCTTACATTTGTTCTCTGAATATGAAAAAAATTGCTTCGATAAATTTTATTTTTGCTAATAGCTTTTTCCTAAAGCAAAGCTGGTAATTGTGGAAAAATCTTTGTTTTATAATATTAAATTAACAGATTGTCTGAAGAGATGATTCTTCATATTTCACATTATTTATCAACTAGAATTCTTTTTTGCTGTTCATTTTTGATGATTGCATTTAAAATCACAAATTGAAAACTATGTATTTTTTTCTATGCTCTTTTGTGTTTTTATCTTAAGGAGAAACATTGCTTCATAAACAGTTTTATTGTTTATTTTTGCCAATTATTTTTTTTTACAAGATAAAACTTTTTGCCGGGAAAAATTTTCCATTATTGCAGTAAATTTATAAATCAAATAGCTATTACCCGCCCGCTTCGCTGGGTATTTCATGATGTTTTATAAATTTTTGCTGGTTATATATATGTACAAATTATTGATATCTAAGTCGTAGCATAAAGAGTTCGATTTATTAAAAAAGATACTTGTTGTTTCTTAAAAAAAAAAGAAAGAAAGGGCAGAACTTATCTAATTTGTATTTTCTAAAATTAAAGTATAGAATGATGCCTGCGCTTTCGTAACCCTATAACCAAGTGGATTCCCGCAAAACCAATTTTCGGTGAATCTCTACTCTGGAAAATGAACATGCAAGCCAAATTTCAAGTCTGAATCTAACAGGGAAAAAAACGAAACTTTTACTACCCCCCCCCCCCCGTAGAGAGTCATTTTCCAAAATAACCATTCTTAGCGGATTTCAATTCAACAAAAGAAAAATGCAAACCAAATTCCATTATTATAGTCCTAGTAGTTCGCAAAAAGGATTTTTTTTTGTCAATACGCCCCAGTAACCGCTTGCTCCCCCAAGAGTTGATTTCCTTCAAATTCCTGCTCTACGAAAGGAATCTGCTTACCAAATTTCAAGACTACGTTTAATAGTTTAAAAATGGGGATAATTATCTTTAACGCCCCTTGAGCCCCCACAATGCCACTTGGGGATCTGTTTTCACAAAACCCATTTTGTAGGGGAACTGTACTCTATGAAAGGAATCTGCTTACCAAATTTGAAGACTTTGCGTCTAATAAATTAAAAATACAAATAATTATCTATAACGCCCCTAAGCCCTCGCAATGTCACTTGGGGGTCGATTTTCACAAAACATGGATCTTTAATCCATGAAAGGCTACTGATTATCATATTTCAGGACTATACGACCAGTAGTTTAAAAATGAAAATAATTATCTATAACGTCCCTTAAACCCCGCAACGCAGGTTTCGATTTTCACGAAACCCATTTTGTAGCTTATATCTACCTTATAAGAGGAATCCCCGCTTAGCAAATTTCAAGACTGTAAGTCTTATAGTTTAAAGATTGGAATAATTATTTATATCTCCCCTTAACCCTCCCCCCCGCAACAACCCTCGGGGTCAATTTTCCCCAAACCCATTTTGTAATGGATATTTACTCCATGAAAGAAACACGCCTACCAATTTTCAAGCTGGTAGGTCAAATATATTTCTGGTAGGTCAAACGAAAATATTTATCTATCATGCCCCTTAATCCCCCGCAACGCCACTTGGGGGCTATTTTCCCAAAACCCATCTTGTAGCTGATATCTACTCTATGAAAGGAATGTATTTATCAAATATAAAGACTTTGCCTCTCACAGCTTAAAAATGGAAATAATTATCTATAACGGCCCGTAATCCCCCGCAACGCCACTTGGGGGTCAATTTTCACCGAACTCAATTTGTAGGGGATCTCTACTCTATAAAAGGAATCTGCTTACCTAATTTCAAGATTGTACGTCGAGTTGTTTAAAAATGGAAACAATTATTTATAACGCCCCTTATCCCCCCGGATAAGGGGCGATTCGAATTTCGCAAAAAATCCGTTCTTAGCTGATCTCATCTCTTCTCCATGAAAGGAACATGTCTACCAAATTTCAAATCTGTTGGTTGAATAGTTCCGGAGATATCATGATTAGTCAGTCAGTGAGTCGCTTTTCTCCTTTATATATATACAATAGATTATCTTAAGAGACGAGCTCTTATTTTTTACACATTCTTTATCAGATCTATTGTGTGTGTGTACTTTTTGTTTATTGTATTTCATACAGTGAGTGTCCAAAATGTTCGTAGATTTACAATTTTTTATAAAATGTAATGTTTTTGACTAATAAAAATGAATATATTTGAAATAGAATTTTTTTTATAATACATATAACTCGTTTTTATTTAAACAACATAATTTTTAAAACATAGTATACCTATTATTTAAAAAAAAATTGTAATAAAAAACTCCTCAAAAGTTGTACTACTAAAATCATCGTAGAAGTAAGAAAAAATCTCAAAATATCTTTAAAAAATGAGAGAGAATTTCTTTCTTAATTTAGTACTTAGTAGAATATCTATATATATAAAGGAGAGAAGCGACTCACTGACTGACTAATCACGATATCTCCGGAACTATTCAACCTACAGATTTGAAATTTAGTAGACATGTTCCTTTTATAGAGTAGAGATCAGCTAAGAACGGATTTTTTGCGAAATTCGAATCGCAAGGGGCGTTACGGGGGGGGGGGTTAAGGGGAGATATAAATAATTATTCCAATTTTTAAACTATAAGACGTATAGTCTTGAAATTTGGTAAGCGGATTCCTCTTACAAGGTAGATATAAGCTACAAAATGGGTTTCGTGAAAATCAAAACCTAAGTGGCGTTGCGGGGCTTAAGGGGCGTTATAGATAATTATTTTCATTTTTAAACTACTGGTCGTATAGTCTTGAAATATGATAATCAGAAGCCTTTCATGGATTAAAGATCCATGTTTTGTGAAAATTGACCCTAGATAGCGTTGCGGGGACTCAAGGGGCATTATAGGTAATTTTTTTCCATTTTTAATTTATTAGACGCAAAGCAGACGTAAGCAGATTCCTTTCATAGAGTACAGTTCCCCTACAATATGTGTTTTGTGAAAACAGATCCCCAAGTGGCGTTGTGGGGGGTCAAGGGGCGCTAAGGATAATTATTCCCATTTTTAAATTATTAAACGTACAGTCTTGAAATTTCATAAGCAGATTTCTTTCGTAGGGTAGGAATTTGAAGGAAATCAACTCTTGGGGGAGCAAGCGGTTACTGGGGCGTATTGACAAAAAAAAAAATCCTTTTTGCGAACTACAAGGACTATAATAATGGAATTTGGTTTGCATTTTTCTTTTGTTGAATTGAAATCCGCTAAGAATGGTTATTTTGGAAAACGACTCTCAACGGGATTCCAGGGGGGGGGGGGGGGGAGGAATAGTAAAAATTTCGTTTTTTCCCCCTGTTAGATTTAGACTTGAAATTTGGCTTGCATGTTCATTTTCCAGAGTAGAGATCCACCGAAAATTGGTTTTGCGGGAATCCACTTGGTTATAGGGTTACGAAAGCGCAAACATCATTCTATACTTCAATTTTAGAAAATACAAATTAGAGAAGTTCTGCTCTTTCTTTATTTATCAAGAGACGACAAGTATATTTTTATTACAATCGAATTCTTAATCGACTTAGATATCAACAATTTATATCTATATATATAAAGGAGGAAAGCGACTCACTGACTGACTAATCACAATATCTCCGGAACTATTCAACTTACAGACTTGAAATTTAGTAGACATGTTCCTTTCATAGAGTAGAGATCCAATAAGAACGGATATTTTTTGCGAAATTTGAACCGCAAGGGGCGTTATAAGTAATTGTTTCCATTTTTAAACTATTCAACGTACAATCTTGAAATTGGGTAAGCAGATTCCTTTCATAGAGTAGAGATCCGCTACAAAATGAGTTTGGTGAAAATCAACCCCCAAGTGACATTGCAAGGGCTTAGGGGCGTTATAGATAATTATTTGCATTTTTAAACTATTAGACGCACAGTCTTTAAATTTGATAAATAGATTCCTTTTATAGAGTAGATATCAGATACAAGATGGTTTTGGGAAAATAACCCCCAAGTGGCGTTGCGGGGGAGTTAAGGGGCGTAATAGATAAATATTTTCGTTTTTAAACTACTTGACCAACCTGCTTGAAAATTGGTAGACATGTTTCTTTCATGGAGTAAATATCCACTACAAAATGGTTTTTGGGAAAAAATGACCCACAAGGGGTGTTGCGGGGGGTCTTTTTGGAATAAAAATATATTGATTAGTTAGTGTATATTGATAGTTTTGGTCTGGATTGGCCATTTTATTTTTTTACAGCAGGAGAACTCTACAGCTTAATTTAGAAACTGACTGCAATAGTCTGGCGATTCAAACTATTGCACTGTCATTTATAAACATCATTCAACGGGCGTTTTCCAATAGGATAACGTGCTCCCTCATACCCTGGTGTCACCCAACATGTTCTATACGGTGTCAACGTGCTACGTTGGCCTGATAGATCACTAGGTCGGGATGGCAATGCCAACTTCAATCACAACCAGAATTAAACAACCTTATATTGACCAACCAAGAGCAACAGGCATGCAATTCCCTCCCACAGGTATCCGGTATTTGTATGACACAATCTATGCAAGTTTGCATTTAAAATTCTGGCTGTTATATCGTTTCCCATTTGAAATAGCTTTTTTCTCGCGCTTGCATGAATTAACCTGTGATGTTGAAACTTTAAATCAATTAAATATGTTACCTATACAAATGCATTTCCGAAGTTTCATTAGTCGACAGTAGTCTTTTCTTTTCATCAGTGTAAAATGTATTCGAGAGTAACTAAGCACGGCTGTGAACAAAAAACGAACTTGTTTGACTTGAATAGTATTCGTTTGTTCGAAATAAAATTTGTGCAAAAAAGAACACGTGAAAATTTTATAGATTGCAACAATACAGATGTATGGAGTGAGTGAGTGAGTGAATATTAACATCCCACTGTTCAGCTACACGAGGGCTTTTGGGGACGGTCCGCGTAATTTTGAACCATGGTCAAGTGACGCGGACGACACCTGAGCTGGCACCCCCCTCTCCTAACTACCACAACAGATGTATGGAAGAAAGATGGCTAGAGCTGCAGCATGACTGAAATCCGGGGAAATCATCGGGGTTGCAATGTCGATTCAAGATCTTTTTGTTGTACATTAAATTTGTAACTGGAATCCATGAAGCTTGGGGGCCCCTGGCGGCCGCCACCCGCCTCTGTGCACTCACTATATTAAGCATAAAAAAATATCGCAAGAAACTTTTAATTTTTCTTAAATAATTCATGTTTTTATAAAAAGAATATCAAGTATTGAATAAAAATGCATTAGAAATAAATATTCGTTATTGAATTTTTTGCACCCAGGCCCCTTTATGGAGATCGGCTCTGCTACAACCCTTTAAGGCTACACAATACCCGTTTTCAAAATTTTTTTTAGAGACTGTAACATTAAAAACAATTTGTGTTTTATATCCAGATAATATTATTAAGATACTTCAAAAAGTAAAAAGTCAAAGTTTGATAGCCATTATTTTACAATTTTAAAATCTTCATCAGATGACACAAAACAGTGTCAACAGCCTGTAAATGATTTTTCTTTGATGGGGACATGTGAAAGTCACAAGGGGCTAACCTTGATGAAGGGGGGAGGGACATGCGGAAGCACGTTAGAGCGAGGAGCTCTTTTACCAATTGATGTGCTGGCGCGATGTCATGCAGAAGATACCAGCAGTCACTCGGCCAGAGCCAAAGCCGTTTACGATCAATACATTTCCTCAAACGACTCCTTAAAGAAGTGTGTAGCCTCAGCAATTAGTGCAAGTGTTTGGAGACGATCTTTTCGAACATTTTTAGACACCAACGCAACATTTTCCGCGTTCCGTGAAGTCGAAGGTCGTCCAACGCAATGGATTCTCGGCCTTCTTTAAAAGGAAGATGCCTACCTTGGATCTCGCCATGGTAGATTCACCATACTCGGATTTTCCAAAATCTCCATTGGTGTTTTACTTAACAGAAATTAATGTTCAATGCTGTTCAAGAAAAGCCATCTTTCTTACATCGCGGAGCAAAGCTAACTAGTTTCGGAAGATAACAGCTGCGCGTGCGGTTTGGTCACATGACATGGACTAAACCAACCTGGCCACGTAGGGAAGGGTTGGGAGAATCCATTTCAAGTTATTTAACTTTAGGTACTTGCTTTCAACATGAGCAATGACTGCAGTCCACAAATTTTTGGATCGTTCTACGTATTTACGTCGTATTATAAAGCTGCACGAGAGATACTGGCGACGGACCTCGTAACTTTGAAACATGGTCAAGTGACAAGGATGACATCTTTGAGCTGAAATCCCCCTCTCCTTACTTCTACCCCACACCAATGCGAGGACGTTTGAGCCTCGATATATTTAACGTGCATCGGCGAAGGTTTTTTTTGGGAGGGAGTTCAAGTTGCTTATATTATTCTTGATATCCTGCTTCATAAAACTTATGATTATGTTGAAATTATAATGCACGCTCTATGTCAGGATTATGAGTAAGAAAATGTTGCTCCATATTTATAACAAATTTCAAGCCCTCGCTTATTAAACCAGCTGTTTATAGCTGAATTTCATCTTCGACTTCATCATCATAAACTATGATAAATTCGATCAAATCATCCTCATCCAAACGGCATGAATCTTCATATTTTTTTTTTTTAAATTCGTGCTAGAATAAAAGATTTACATTAAAAAATAATAATTCGTTAAATTCTTGTATTGTGTTATTTGAAAATCCTAAAAAAAAAACGGTAGCGTAAAAAAAGTTGGGTGCATATATTCCAAACGTTTTAGTATTAATTCCATAGAAAACCGTATTTTTAGAAAGCTCTCACACTTCCACTGAAATTTGTTACGATATTATTAGCAATCATAACAAATTTCACACTACACATATAATATTCTTGATAGATTATCAAGTAGAGAAGAATGTTCAATTTCATAATTAATTTTACCAAAAACAGCATAGTTTGGTAGGATTATTTTTTACCATGTGTTGTGTTAATCAAATGTTCGTGAACACTGGTTTGAGTTTTTTCAAGAATGATGCTACAATTAAAGTATTTTATTCAAGAGAGTACTTTAGATTTATTACGAGACGGTGCTATTCGCATGCTGTTCCAAGAAGGAAGCTACAACAACTGCTAGCAGAGGGTTGGATCAAAACATTGGTGGAGGTGCTCAGTTGATGGATGGCATTCATGACAAAAAATAGATACAATTACGGACTGAACACCAAGTATGTTAAAACTGAAAGAAACATAATTTGCTTAACATGAAAATTGTGCATGATAAATATTCAATTGTCATAATGTTCTGCTTTTTTTACAGCCTAACTAATGGAATTCCAGAGTACTCAATCTGTATGAGTTAAAATATTTAACCATTGAATGCAGTTTTGAGATATTTTATAATTACTCAGAAGCAGTGCCGGTTTATACATTGGGCACTTAGGGTGGGCATCCGGATAAGTTACACTTAAACACATTTTCTGGTTATAAATTTCAATCCTCCAGTGCCAAGGAGCCTGTAGATCTTCTGCATCCAGGGTGCAAAATGAGCTTAAATCAGAACTGCCCATAAGTTAGGTATTATATTTATACCTCACACCTTTATTCTTTTCAAAATGTCTAATTAAGTAACACTAAAACTAATCTGTGGGAAATCCTTTATACTTCTTGATGAAGCTAACTTTTAAAAAGAAATAACAATAGACCGTAACACCTTTTTCCTACGTTCCTAAAACATAGAAAAGACGTAACCTAGACATCTAACATTCTATTTTAAAATCTGAAAATTAAATGAAAAGTATTAAACTTCCCGCAATTTTTTTAAATAGCAAGAAATTGTCATATAATAATTATTTTGACATTTTAGAACTCCACTAATATAGCTTTATTTCACAAGCGATTTATATTACCCATCTTTTTAAAATTCTTTAATTTCAAACACCTGACTTATTATTCTCTATAATTGATTTCAACTCATAATACAAAACACAGCCTAAAAAGGCTAAAACTTCGATAATATTTAATTGAAATGGTTTAGAAAGGTCAATGGAATTGCAATGGCATCATATGGATGGTTGAATAAATAATTTCTTTCGTAATGAAAACCATTCACATGCTTAAAAACATAATTAACCCCCTTATCACTGATTAAAATTTACACGATTCGCACCCTAGTGCTACTGTTTTTTTTACATAGGGGTACGTATAGTGTATTTGGGGAGGGGATAGAAAAGGTACAAATAAGTCAAATTTTCTCTGAAATAAGTAAATTCTTTGTAAACATTATCAAGGTAATTTTATTGCATTCCGCAAACTTCAGGACAGTTTTACTGATAACAGCACACAGAAAAGAATCTTATTAGTCTTAAACATCAATTGAACGAGACAGATATTTATCCCATGACAGTTAAGAGGTTAATAACTCATGTCATTGAAAATGCATAGAGATTAAATAGATTTGCTTTGTTTTTAAATTTGAAATAAGTTTCTCTGGAGTAAAGTTGCGGGTATTGCAAAAGTAAGAAAGAACCAGAAGTAAATCTTTTATATAATGATTCTTATTGAGTTAAATAACAAAGCTAATTTTTGTCCAAAAAGCAAAGTGAACATACATTTATTGACAATTTTTAATTACACAAGCAAAGCATACATTCAAATTTTGAACTTCAAATCTAGTAATACATTAGTTCCAAATAGGATAACAAATGCAATAAAGATACATATAAAAAAAATTAAAATGCATTCACTCAAAAAATAAACAAAAATATCACAGAAATAAAATAAAAAGTAAATGACAATCATATTAGGAAGGGCTAAACAATACAAAGAAAGAAAATCATTATAATGTACAAATACATAGATTAATTCTGTTTACACTACTAACCTTAAAAACTGCTAATATTTGACACAATTTTGAAGTACATACAAAAACTTATTTTAATAATAGCACCAGTTAAAAATTTTGAGAATATTTACAAATTCATCAAACATTCATTAATATACAAAAAATAAATTAAAGCCAAAATAAAAAAAATTAGGGGAAAAACAACTAAAAAAATACAAAGAACTGTGGTTACAAATTTATATATTTCTAGTCAGTTCCAAATTTGTATATTGTTTTTCACGCGGAATATTAAAACAATATATTCTTGACAACAGAATTGAACTGTAAACAATAGAATATACTTTGCTTTTGTATTTTGTTTAATATTTTTAATTACATTAAGAAATGAAAGTACTACACAGACAAAATTTGATTACAATTTAATTTATAAGAAATAATTGCAGACAAAAGATGACATTTTTTTACATATGTATTTACAAAAATCATTAAACATTCTAATGAAAGGAAAATAGTTGTATATGCCACTTTATTTAGGGAAAAAAAATTTAAGTAGATTATATATCATATTGATACTTGTGTATAGAATATATAAGTTTGGTGAAATTCAATTGAGTTTCTGTTTCCCAGAAGAAAAATTGCTCAATTAATTGATGAAAAAGGTTTAATTATTGTATTTGAAACATAATAAAAGTTATAAAAAATATCCAGCAACATTTATAGAAAGGAAAAGGGGGAAAATACATTTTTTTCTTGTTACATATTTTATACCTATTATACAGTTAATTATCTATAAAATTGTAAGACAGTCAAAGAATTTAGTATAAGTCTTTGATTAATGTAGAAATTATTTTTTTAAAAAAAATGTCATGCTTTATTATGAGTAGCCAATTGTCAAGAGATAGATAGAATATGCAAAAAGGTTGTATATTATAAATATTTATGTCACAGCAATACAAGACAATCAAGCAAGAATAATCATTGAAATAAAACAAAAACTTCATAATTTGATATAAAACAATAATGTTTTTCTATTCTAAGTAAAATTTCTAATTAATTTTCTATACATTTTTGTAACATGTATCAATTAAACAGAAACGGTGCATTATAATTTATTATCTTTTTCTGAAAATTTCTATTAGTTGATTTACTATTTTGTCAACTTATGAGAAAATATTCATAATGCAAGGTAATGTTATTCTCATTAAAATGAATTATTAAAAATTTTAACAGCACAACACGAACTAGTACTTTATTTTAATGACATATATCATATTTTAAATCCTTTTCTTTTAAAAAATAATTTGTTAAGCTAGAATGGAAATTTTAAATTATGTAAAATTGGTTTTATTCTCAAAATATTAGCTCAGTTTACTAATATATATTTAGAAAAGCAGAATTTTGCCAAAATTTACAAGATAAATTTTCTCAAATTTTAATAATGAGAACTAACTCTAATAATTTCAAGATAGCATTTACGGATATTAATTTTAAAGAGTGCCACAGAATTTACTTAAATTATTGATGCTCTACTGTCGCAAATACTAAGTCCAAAAGCAATACTATTTAATTTCTGCACTGATAATAGCTTTCAATATCATACAAGTAAATCTGAACATTATGCTTATACTTGAACTAATTTTAATATTTGTTAATAATAATTAGGATAGTTCCATTACTTTTCTTGTAATGCAGGAAACCTAATTTTTGAACTTTTTTTAAACCTTAAAATAGGTTAATTTAAAGCAATAAAAAATACTGACATTGTGTAGACAAGTTTATTAATGACTTGAAAAAACTTTTTCTTAACTATTTAATTCCTTTAAAGAAACTAAAAATGGATTTTAAAAAAGGTCAAATTATTCAATGTTTTAAGAAAGACTAAATAAGTTGAATAATTTTTTTTTTGTGTGAGTGTTCATTCTATATTGAATTTTTTCCCCTCCCCCTTAAAAAAGAAAGTTAACATTTTTCAATTATTAAAAAATTACATGAGACTTAACTTTTTTTGCTTTAATCTTAAAGCTATTGAAAATTTCCTTTTATCTTAAAACTATTTGTTTGGATTAATAATTTAGTAGTACAAATATCTTAAACAATACTTTATTGTTCATGTAATAACACTAAGTTTTTCTACATTCATATTGATTTTCAAAAAAGTATACGTATAAAATGTACAGTATATTAAATTACATGACTTAAAAATAATAGAGCACTGGGATTATATTTTGTGGGGGAGAAGAGATGTATAGAATAACAGTTAATATACTACTTTTAATATGATATATAAATTGATAGTATGAATCAATATATAACATACAAAGGTTTAATACCAATTGGAAAAAAAATGAAAATACATGGCTAATCAAGTCAGGCCAGACTTGCAATAAAGAGGACTTTGTTTTTATTATTTCATACTTACAATATATCTTTTATATTCTAGAATAACTAGCCTCTTTTAATAAATGCAAATATGCAAGATTCTTTACATATATGATCAACTAAATGATCTAGACTACACACTCTTTTCACTATCTAGTACTCTGATGGAGGGAATTAGAAGTTGGTGACCATGCTTATTTCTTGCCAGACGCCCCCTGAAATTATATATAAAAAAGTTTTATAATAAAACATGTAAATAAGTACAAATTAATATAAAATGTACTTTTAAAGGAGGGGGAAAAAAAGGAGGATAATGTTTAAGTTCAATAGGAAGTAATACCACACTGAACAGAAACATTCTTCAAAATTCAATACTAATATCGGATCCTGTATCTTAAAAATATTTAAAATAATTATTTTCTTTTGACAAATCTAGTCATAATAGACTATTGACCATGAATTTTGTAACAGCAAAACAGGGCCAAGTGATACAAAAGACAATGGATTTAGCATGCTTCAAAATTTAAAAATGTAAAATTTGAAGTTAAGTAGAAATCTCTATCATTATAAAAATGTCAAGAGAGATTGGCTACCAAATTGTGAATTCCAATCATAAAATGTACAGTTTTGTTACAGAGCCATTGAAAATCAACATAATACTGAATTTGAAGAGACTTAATGGATAATTCACTAATTTTTTTTAAAAAAAGAGCTAAAGTTAAACAATATAAGGTAAGGTGTACATTACGCTAAAACTAAGATATAAATGAAAATTTTTTTCCACTCAGTTCAATGAATTTTGTATGTATAAATATTTTTACACTTAAATATATGCAGCCCCCCCCCTTTTGAACAAACTTTGTCAAAGAACCAATTCTTTTCCAAAGAGAGCCCCAAATCACTTGGCTCCTTGTAGAAAAATGGCCAGAAGACAACTCGCACATAAATTCTGAAGGAAGTCAACTTTTGAACTTATGTGGGTCAAAGAGTGAGTGAGAGTTATTAACGTTACACTATAAAGTAACACGAGGGGTATTGGCAATGGACTTCATAATTTTGAACCTCGGTCATGTGACAAGGAAGACACTTGAACCCTCCTCTCTTACCTACCACATGAATGAGAAGACTTTGTGAACTTGACAGAATTTAACATACATCAGGCCACTCTACATGATAGATCTTTTGTGGCATCAGGACTTGAATGACACGCCGGGTACAATTTCATGACCATAACCACTAGGCTACTACAGCCCTATCAATTAGTGTGAAACCAGAAAGTTCTCACAAAAAAAACCTCCTGACCCCGACATCAAATTTCACCTTGTGAGGGGTGACAAGGGATTAACGGCTAAATGGTAATGTTAAATGTGTCTAATGGAAATTATTTTACATCATATGTTCTTCTTGGAAGGTGTGATTTAAACAGCGAAAGTGCAACAAGCACTTGTTAATTTTACTATTCAACATTGATATTTAAATTTGATCAGAAAAATTATTATTACTATATTTGTATCGAGTCACTCAATAATGCAATCTAACACATTGGATAAGGGCTACAAAGGTCACAAATCCACATCACTGCTTTCAAGAGATGTAACGATTGAAATAATTGAACTTTATATAAAGAAATGATTTTTAAAGTACTAAGTACAAAATTAATAATAATAATGAAAAAAGATCACAGTTTATTTCGAAGAGTGCATAAAAATCAAAAGAATATTAGATATTTCTACACTAGGAATTTGTAATCATTCTATTTCAAAAATGTTTTGAATAAAAACTATTTTTAAAAATAATTTTTCGTAATACAAAGTTAAGAATTTCACAACTTTAAAATAGACAAATTTCACTTAGATTAAATATATATTAAAGTTACAAGGAATAAAAATGGAAGGGGGGGGATTTTAGAATATAACATTCATTACAGTAGTTTGCAAAGGAAACAAAAAAATTTTAAAAATAAATATTATACAATCATAGAAATTATATTACACACAACTAATTGACAATTGAAACAACAGCTGTTAAAGAATAAAATGATTATTCTCAATATTCAAAACCATCAAACTCTTACCCTTTTTCTAGATTTCTTCTTTTTTTCAGATTTAGTAGGCAAGTTATTAGACTGCAAAAATATTTAACAAGCAATGCAATTAGTCCTTCACACCACAAATAGAAATTTTAACTTGGATAGTGACATAAAATGCTTAATATTAGATATAAGTTAAGAGTTAATTGATGTAAAAAAATATCAAAAAATGCAGGTAAGAACACACAAAAAATTTACATGCAGAACAAACAAATTAGTATATGTAAAACTTTTTACATGAAACAAGTATCTGAAACATACTTTGGATTTGCATAAAAAGAGGATAAATTTTATTCTTAAGAATAGTTTTAAAGGAAGGATAAAAAGGTTACAATCTTAACAGTGTGATTCCTATATTTTATATAATAAATTACAGAGCTGAATTTTATAAATTAGAAAATTTATTTTAACATACTCAAATTAATTGATTTTAAAATCACTAATTATGGAAATCCAATCAT
Organism: Trichonephila clavata; assembly: GCA_019973975.1. Classification (NCBI taxonomy): domain Eukaryota; kingdom Metazoa; phylum Arthropoda; class Arachnida; order Araneae; family Nephilidae; genus Trichonephila; species Trichonephila clavata. The sequence goes on from BMAO01006729.1 coordinate 256,761, forward strand.
AAAACAATGTTATATGTACCAAAATTACAAAAATAAAGACACTGCAGACATTATTTAACTGTTAATTGATACTGATGATTTAGGATATGATACTTTTATGATTGATACTTTTGATTAGGATGTTATTTTTTTTATTTCATGCTTGTATCAAAACAGATCAAACAAAAAAAATTTGAATATAATTTAAATAAAAATTATATTGCACTTACTTGGGGAATCTGTAATATATTATTCTCAGGTAGTGGAATTGCAGTGTTTTTAGCAGAATCCTGATAAAAAAATTGTTTTTAGCACACACATAAAAATATTACCATGAAAATTCAAATAATGCTTTCCATTTTACATTTGAAAAAACACTTGAACTCAGAAAGTGAATTTACAACTGAGACTAAAGCAAATTTATTTTTTGAAATAATCAAATTTTGAAAACATTCTCTTTTTACAAAAATTGTGGGAAATTACACACAATTTAAGAGAATCTGTAAATAATAGATACTACAGAAGATTGTATGTTTAGGATGAAGAAGTTCAAACTTTTAAAAATCAAAGGTTTGCAAAAAGGATGCATTGTTGCTAACTTAAATATAGTGAGATATTTATTCCTGCTTGTTTGTAATGTTGCAAATATAATGTTGACAAATGAACCAGAATTTTCATTGACTTTTCTTTTCAATCGGAAATATATTTCATTTTGATGGAGAACTGAAAATGAGGTTTTTATACAAGAATGATTGGAGTTAATCTTTCTTTTCCATTTGATATTTTATTGCTATTTTTAATGTTTATTGTAAATGGATTTATTATTCATATATTGTTACATCAGCGATATTTTTCTTTGAGTGATGACCCCAAAGCCGAGATTGCCTGTGATATTGAACAATATGGTCTCTATCTCTTCGCTGATTGGTGCATGTGAGTTGTTCCTTCTCACATATTCTTCAAAATTTCAAAATATTTTCAAATCTTCAGTTAACTTCATTTGCTACACTAATATGTTCTTTTGAAAAACCACAATTTTGCATTGTAGTGCAACTATTTTTCTAATGTTCTCTGAGCAAAGATATGTTTAGCACATATAACAGAGTAAAAATGTCTACAAAGTATGCCAAGCTCAGTTACCATTAGCCAAAAATAATTTTCAAAATTTAAGATTATTTTACTTCTAGAGAACCTTTCATGAGTTCTTTACAGAGAGATGTCAGTTAAACTTGTATTTGGCCCTTTGACAGCCACTTCACTTTAAAGATGTAAATATACAGAAAACCTATTTCTACACAAAGAGCCTCAAATGTAAGATAATAGAACCCTTTTTATCAAATTTCATATTTATCACTTTAATAAATCTTATAATTCTTTGTGTAATTATGGTGACTTTTTCCTGCCATGTTATGCATGATATAACACTATGTGTAGACAATGTCAAAGTGACTGCTGAAAATTGCACCAATTCCTGAAAAATGTCTTGTCATGTTGGTGACATAATCTGTACAGATCCCAAAACTTTGTTCTTCATTTAATTTTGCAACACTCAAATCTTACAGCTAATTTTTTATTTAGTAAGTTGAGCAAATAGATGCCTTTTGTTTCTTTATATTAAAACTTCATAAAACAAAGGGGGCCTTGTTGCTAACATCCATAATGGGCTAAATTCATGTGACATCATAGTCACACGATAAAAACAATCGTTTCCAGCTAATCAGTTCATGCACTTCATTGTTGTCAGCTTTTGCTTTTAACAGAAACTTTCTCTTAAAGAGTACACATTTAACAACAATAATAATGCACATAGGTTAACAAAATGCATTTTATTTAAAAATACTTGCATAAAATAAGATCTTTTTAAAAATTTTAAAATCTTTTTGAAGAAATTTCATTTTATAACAATTGAACATCTTTACCCAATTATGAAATTTAATTTTATCTAGGTTTCACAAATAGAACAAGTACAAGTTAGTTAAATGTCAGTCTTGAATTAAATGGAGAACTCTTGTCTTTATCATATGAACTTCATGAATTGACTCCATACATCAAGTTGAGCTGAATACCCAACCCCCTTTTTACTACTTTCATAGCTACATTTTTTAAAGATATTGATATTAAGCTGAACCTACTATTCTGCGCTTGAAAATATTAGCTGACAGTAATTAGTTTCTAGACGACCTGTTTTCCCAAAACCTCTTCAAGATGCTTGCAACAAGCAAGATTTGGTTAAATCTTCTACAATAGCATATAGGTTTGTATTCATGTCAAATATTATCATGAAGAATAAATTTTTTGCATCCAGTTAAGGATGCTAAGATGAGAATAATTGAAGTCTAACATTTTCTGGCATATATAAAACATTTATTTTGAGAAGTGCATTCTCCCTTTGAACTGAAATATAGTAAATATTTTAACAGTGTTTTTATAAATGTAGATTAGTTCTTTTATCTTTTGTTTTAGATTTAAACTGCTATTGTGGAATGTGAATCATAGTTTTCCATTAATATTTTAAACATTGCTTTCCATTTGAATAATATTTTTTCATTATAAAGAGTTATGCTTCATTACTTGATTGTGTAAAATTATTGCATGTTTAAAAAAGATTGTCATGCCTTTATAGCATGTTCTATGAACATCCCATGAGGGCAGAGTACTTTTTAAGATTTTAAATTCTTTTGCGTATTTTTTACTTCAATAAAATGAAGAGTCAAGTTTGAGGAAGATGAATAAAACATTGCATTAAAATAAACAATATTGCATTTAGTGTGTGCATATTACTCAAGTTATTCCAGTAAAAAACATTTGCCCATGTTTGAAAAATCAGTTCAACCTATATCAGTTGAAATAAGATGGAACTTCGGCAATAAATCCTTGGATTATTATAATTTCAAAGGCATTTAAAATTTTAAAATATCATTAAAAATTAATTCAAATTATTTTCCTCCCTTACAACATAAAAAATTTCTTACTTTTCAAATATAATTTAAATTTATTCAATAAAATTCAGTTTTTGAAGGATTACAAAGAGACTTGGGAAGATAACTGACAACTAAATTGCTTTATCTATTACAAGTGGATATAAAAAAGAAGACTTACTAGATTGCCTATTTTTTCAAGAAGCATTTTCTTTTCATTTTCTTCTTTTTGTAATTTCAATCTTAGTTCTTCTATTTCATAAAGAGCCTTTAAACAAAAGAATGCATTTACTAATACAGTTTTTGGACAAAAATCTTCAGGTCTGACCAAAATTCAAGAGAAAAAATATTAGAATAAGTTTAAACTTGAGGTATAAATGCAGAAAAATTTATTATTAAAACATGTGACATCTCTTATTTAAAATACCAACATGCATATTAATAAGCTAAAGCCAAGTGGAGTAAAAATATTTTTAAGTGCATCTACTTACTTCTCTTAGACCTTGTAACTGTTCTAAGTTTGTCTTAAGAGTTTGATTTTCTGTTTTCAGTTCTTCATTTTCATTAAGAACCTAAAATTTATACAACTTATTATATCAGTAAAATAAATTATTGCTAAGTTGAAATATATATTGGTATCCAAATTAAAACATTTTCTTAAAAAGAAAACCACAATTGTTCCAAAATAAAATAAAAATTTCAAAAAAAAAAAATATTTTTTACTTTTTAAAATAAGACAAAAGTACTGAAGAATTCAGATATTTTATAAACAGGTTTTTATTTCAAGAAAATAACCTTAAAAGGAGTGACAAAGCAACTACATCTTTTCTCATTTAAACATTACCTTGTATGATGATCTCATTAATATTTAAAACATTAATTTATAAATATTATAAAATTGTGCATAGGATTGATTTGAAAATAGGCAAAGTTTAAAACCAAAAGGGGAAGGGTAAAAAATCTTTCAAAATCTTTTAATATTTTTCGAATTTATTACAGAAAAAAAACTTGAACTAGGTAGATCATATCTAAATTTAAAAATATTCTGCTAAGTTACTCTTCCACATGTCAATCAAGAAAATCTCTCATCTAAAAAAAAACAACATTTTCTCTGTTTTTGAATCCACATAATTTTTAATTATTGTAAGATATTTTTAAAAATTAAAATATATACACACATATTTCTTATTGAATTTACAAAAATTTAAGGCAAATTTTTATCTTTTGCAATGTATCAAATTAGAAGCATCTAAGATTTCAAATTATTTTTTAACCATTTGTAATATGTTTATAAATGTACTCATTACAGGAGAAATTATATATGAGCATCTGTTAATTGATTGCTATTATTTGCATGCTGATTCGGGTTATACAAGATTTGATACCATATTCTATCTTTTAAGTACAGACACACAATTCTTTTTTTAAAAACAATTTTGAAATAATGTAGATCATCAATATATTTTTTTTACTTGAATTTTTTTTTGTTCCAGCACAAATTTCCCCCACCTCCATTTTTTTCCAATTCGAACTTTGACAAAGTAATTAGAAGATGGTCAGTTTATGCTCTCACATGCGGTTTGTTCTACTTTATGGTTTGTTTATTTTTATGGGGAATATCTGAATTTTATGAACTTTTCTTTTCTTTATTTTGTTGTACTTCAACTTGAACACAGTATTTTGTTCTTCAGTATGTTTTTGTGTGTTCTTCAGTTGTGTTTTACATTAAAGAATTCAGTTTGTGGGATACAATAAATAATTTCAATAAAGTTAAAAAGTTGATGTTCAAATTAAAGCTTTTTTTTCAATTCAAAGGTGAAATTTCCAGTATAATTTCCATTGATTATTTTTCTTTACTATTAAAAAAGTAATATAGTAGGAATCATGGTTTCAGCAGGTCCAAGATTAGAGAAAGCCCTTTGAATGAGGACAATTTGATAGAATTTATAATAATAAAGAAGTTGATAATGGCAAATACAAAAGTGATGTTCTGATATTAACAGATGATTCAATTTTTGAGGGCTTGAAATTTTCTACAAGTATGGAAAAATATCCATTTACTCATGACCCTAACATGGAGCATGCATTAAAATTTCAACAGAGTAACAGCTCAAAATTTCAAATAGTGTAACAGGATACCAAGCAACCTGAGAAACCAAAAAAAAAAAAACAACAGTTGCTAATAAAACAGACTTTGTAGCAACAAAAAACCTAATGGAAGATATTAACAACAAATGAAATTCTTCATTTGAATCAAAGCCTACAGTTGTGCTAGGCCAGGGGTGGCCAATCCGCTGCTCGCATGCCACGGTGGAGTTGTAATAGTGGCACACAAAGACTTATTGAAAAATTTGAAAATATAGCAAGAAATGACAATTTTTTTCTTTTACAATTTTATTGAAATGCGGTTGTTTTAGACAAAAAAGAAACCCCCAAAATTTATTTTAAATGCACTTAATTAAATTACAGCAGAAAATCATGTGGCGAATACTATTCAATGTTATGTGCGCTGGCTTTCCAAAGGAAAGTGCACTCTTGAGATTTTGGAATTTGAGGGAGCGTGTTTTTTTAAATATCTGGAAGAAAACAATGAGAACTGCCGGGTAAGGGCTTGCTACGCAAGAATGAAGACTGGTTATATGATCAAGCTTTTCTTACCGATATTATGGGATATTTAAATTTAAGATTACAGGGTAAAGATTGTATTTTTCCAACCTTAATTGGTCACATATCTTTTGTAAACAAACTTTTGAATCTTTTGACTCTATTTGAAGAAAATAAGATTAACATGTTTAACCATAATGCAGTAAATAAATACCAAAGTTAGCAATGCTCCAAGCTATAATAGATTTAAAAATTTAATATTTATTTTGAAGGATTCATTCAGGGCTACGTTGAATGATTTTCAAGTAGATAAAAAAAAAATGCTGATCTTTTCATAAATCCTGTTTCAAATTCTCTACAAGACGTTAATCATTACCCACCTGAAATCCAAAATGAAATTAGTAATCTACTGCACCATACTAGACTGAAAAAAGCAAGTACAAAGAGCTTATTTGAATTTAAGTTATCTAAATTATATTGAATGTTGAAAATTTCAACCAACAGGCAATTTTCCAAATTTACATGATATGCCTGTCAGATATTGTTGTAGTTTTGGAACAACATTTCTTTATGTGAACAAATATTTTCTATTACAAATTCTATTACTTATTCAATTTTCTATTCACAATTAACTGATATATACTTAAGTAACTTAATTTTGTTAATATTTTCAAGAACTAATCCTAATATAGAATGACTTGGTAAAAAAATTACAAATTCAAAAGCCACTCTAAGTACGTACTGACTGTTTAATAATAAATTAGAATTACATGTTTTATGTTACTAATTTTTATTTTATACTTAAAAAGTTTATTAAAAATAAAATAAAAAGTTAACAATAAAAACTAGGTATTTATTATATTTTCAAATGTTCACTTTAGACTCGTACAAAAAATGTGCTATCTGTGTAAAATTCCCATAAGCCACATTTTTTCATATCCTTTTGTTGGTTGTAAAAGTTGGAAGTGGCAAGCATAATGATTTATTATCAAATAGTGGCACTCTTACCAAAAAAGTTGGCCACCCCTGTGCTAGACATATCTGATATACCAACTGATGATAGCATTTTTGATCCAATTTGTAATAAACAAGTAAGCTTGTTATCAAGTAGCGACGAATAGTTGTTAGTTAGTAGTTTTATTCCCAATTTCAATATGAACTTTTATATATGTTGTATGTCCTTATGGAGTCCAGTGGCTGAGTAATAGCATATTGTGCTTCCATGCCACAGGTCCAGGGTTCAAACCCTGGTCCGGGCAAGGTCGACTCCGCTTTTAATCCCTTCAGTGGGTCAATAAATGAGAACCAAGCTTGCTTGGAGGCTAAACATTGGGGGTTTCATGTCAGACTGACCACTTGACTAGAGCATCTGCTTAAGCATGTCAGTGCTCCTGATAATGAAAGATGGTCATAATAGGACTTAACCAGTTGTGCCATGGAGTTCAGTTTAGTATGTTCTTATAGGACTGAATTTACACTATCTGTACACGAATTTTATTTTTGTAATAAAAATGAATTGTTTTTGTTTCTTATATATGTATCATGAATTTCATAATTACTTTTTTCGCATGGTCTTTTGGGAAAATATTTAGAGTTTTTCCATCTTACACAATTTTTCAAAATTGTGGAAGATATCCCCAAAATTTACCATAGGTTACAAGTATTTTTTACATTGTTTTTTCCTTTAAAGAATACATATACTGTGTTAAAAAAAAGAGATGGGTGCAATTATTTTATATTTTTTTATATGAATACTAAAATCTGAACTTCTTAGCTGAAAAGTTAAAATAAGAGATTTCCAAAAGATTAAAAATATAAGTTTGTTATAGCTTAAAATTTGATAAAATTACATCTCTACATTAAAGAGTATAGTAATAGTACAATAGTAAATAAAAAAAATAGTATTAAATGAAAAATAGTGAAATACAATAATTAAAAACCCATACTTCTTTTAATGTTTCATCTTTACAAAGAAGCTCTATTTTCCATCTTTTTTCTTCATTTTCAATGTTATTTTGAAGATTTTTTAGTATATTTTCCTTTGAAAAGTATGCAAGAAAAATCCAAACCATGTTAATCGAATATATAGAAGATGCTCATCACATGCAGCAAATGTTAATACAAAGCAAAGTTTTTTTTTAATGCAATAAACAGAACATCATAAACAATGTTAATTGTCAAGCGTTAGTAAAATGCAAAAAATAAGTAATTAAAACAAAGTATATAAGCATTAATTACAGGCAATTTAGTGCTTCAAAATTTCTTTTCAAGAGCCCTAATTATTTAAAAATCAAAATTTCTGAAGATTTTAGTAATGAAAAATATAAAACCTGTAAGTAAATATAAAACCTGTTAAATAAAAATAATCTGAAAAATGTATTATTTTCAATTTTGCAGTATTATCAACAGTATTTTTTAAATAAAATATAAATAAATGTTAGTCTAAAAACCTTGCCAATTAAGCCATTTACTATTTAAATAACCAAACTATTAAAAACCATAACACCATTAAGCAATTAAAAAATTTTATCAACTGGAGAATGACCAGACATAATTTTTAATAATTTCAACTAAGTTTGCTTTAATGTTTCTTTGAAGCTATAACATTCACTTCTATTTTGCAAGTGTATATATAAAAATTATTATATATTAAGTGAGAGGTAATATCTTACAGTTTCTGCTAAGACACTTTCATAAATCTTAATCTGAGTCTCTAGATTAGTTTTTTCTTGAGATGCTACATCTAATTTCTTCAGTAAGTTCTCAATATCTTTAGAATCATGAAATTTATCACCCTTCAGCTCTTCCAAGTACAATTTGACATCAGATTCATACTTTGTCAATGACACCTTATTGTCCTAATAAGAAAATATGAAAAAAAATTAATATTTTATGGGAATGAAAATGTAAATAAAAGAGCTTTCAAATTTCACAGACTAGTTTAAAAAGTAAGATTTCAAATTGGAAAATTTTAAATAAAAACAAAAATTGATGTATATATATAATGGTGTTCATCATACATATAAAGTGAATAAACATTAAAATTAAAATATTATAGTATTAAGTATTTATAAAAATTCTTTCAAATATGAAAGGACATTTCAAATTAAGTAAAAATACAAAGTAGTAAATTAAATAAATGTATTTAACCCTTTCAGGTCAAAGGACGCAAACACGCTTGTACTGCTAGGGCTGCAGGGTTCTGTGTAGTTCAGCCCAAATTCATGAAAATACCGAAACTTGAACTCATTATTTAATATAGTTCTGTTGAGTACACAATTAACAAATGCTTTTTGTATTTGCATACTCCCTTTACTTAAGTTACTTTCTGCTTAAGTACAATTTTTTAAACATTTTATTGTTAGTATTTATTTATCCATTTAATGACTCTTAACATAACCACATTTGAAAACTAAATGTTTCTTAAAATTCTTTTTAGTATGAAAAATTTTAAAACAGGAATCTACACTGACTCCTATATTACAATTCTTGCACTCATAAAAAAGCAATTGTTATTTTGGAGTTTTTACGTGGGAATGTGAACAAACAAAAACTTAAATTTTCTATTGTTGATGACTATAGAGAGGCACTTCCTGTCCATGTAATTGGCAGACAGATGTCAGAAATATCATTATCATAAAATTCACAATGAACAGAACTATCAGAGTATATTATTTGTCACTATCACTACTTTCAGATTGTAATTTAAAAGGAATTTTGCAACATTCTGCTATTCCAAATTTAGTTAAACATTTTTGATGCTTCGACCTTGAAAAAGTAAAAAATAAGTAAATAAAAATTTTGTCAACTAAACTAAATTCAGAGGCGCAACAGCCCATGAGGGCCAATGCTTACTGTGCTCATCTCAGTATATGCGACCTTTGCGCGCTGAGGTGCATGAGCAGATGTCCTGATCAAGTGGGTCTGAAGCAAAACCCTCAGTGTTTAGTCCCCAAGCAAGCTTGGTAATTTATCAACCCACTGAAGGGATGAAAGGCTGATTCAACATTGCCCAACCGGAAGATAGAGCCCTGGACTTGCAGTATGAAAGTGCAAGACGCTTCCACTTGGCCTCACAAATTTTGTCTACCAGATCTAACTATCCATTAAAAACTAGACTGCAAACCCAAACCAAATGTTCTAGCAAAAATAAAAATCTCTCCTCTTCACTATAAAGAAAAACTACGAATTCATTTCAAGAGCAATCATACAGCATTCAAATTCAGAAGCATTTCTTTCGCCTTATTATTAAACAAAAACCATGTGTATATGAGTAACATTTCCCTCATTTCAAGTGGAAGGTCAGATTTACATGTATCTCAAACCTTAAAGACATATAATGCCATCTATTGCCAAAAAACTGAGCTTTCAAAACATTCCAGTTGTGTGGCACGTATCCAAGGTGTTCAGCATAGGAGGGAGAAATACTTTAGTGCATATGTATGTCGATCGGGAATGATCCCTGCTTCATGCTGACACAGATGTGTGACATTTGTCCCAAAGGGGTTAAAAATAAATAAAATGAAAAATATGAATACAAATATACAGTTAACAGAAAATGATACACATACTTTTATAGAAAAATTAATACTAGTATATAACTTAAAATTGAAAAAAGTATAAATAATTTTAGTAAAAAATGCATATAAGATGCATAATTGTTTAAAATACACTAATAATTTTTGCAATTTTCATTGCACCTGAACAAAATTGGCAATAAAAGATCAACAAAGATTGAAAATAGTCTAAATAACTCAACTTCCAAAGTTATTTAAAATCTGATCATTAGTTTTCAGAAAAATCTAATTGAGGTTTCAAAATTAAGTATTTCCTGAACTATTACAGTATTCCATTTCTTTTATGAGTGTGCAACATGCCAAGGTTTATGGTTTAGATGCAAATAATAACTATTTAAAAATGCTGCATTTCGAAATTGCAAAAGGATTATAGAAAGAATAATGGAATCTACAATATTACTATATACAATAACTAGCTGTTACTCTCCCGCTTCGCTGGGTATTTCATGATGTTTTTTAAATATATACTGTTTATACATATAAATTATTGATTGAAGTCCTAGCATTAAGAATTCCATTGTATTGAAAAATATTCTTATACCTGTAACTCTCGCCTCTTGACAAAAAAAAAAAGGGACAGAACTAATAATTTGTATAATCTAATAATCTCTAAAATTGAGTATAGAATGATGTTTGCACATTCGTAACCCTATAACCAAGAGGATTTCCTCAAAACCACCAATGTTAGATGGATCTCTACTCCATAAAATAAAAATGGAAGCCAAATTTCAAATTTAAATCTAATAGAGCAAAAACAAAATTTTTATTATCAATACCTGTTATTATCAATACCCCCCTCTGTAATTCCGTTGAGAGTTGTTCCTCCAAAACCATTCTTAGCGGATTTCAATTCAACAAAAGAAAAATCAAATTCCATTATTATAGTCCTTGTAGTTCGAAAAAAGAAATTTTTTTGTGAACACGCCCCAGTAACTCCCTGCACCCCCAGGAGTTGATTCCCGTCAAATGCATTCATAGTGGATCCCTATTCAACAACAACAACAACAGCAACAAACAAAAAAAACACGTTTAACAGATTTTAAGTACACATGTCTAACAATTCTAAAACAGGATTTTTTCCTATAACTCCCCTTAATCTCTTCTTGGGGGTCGATTTTTGTTTTACTCTTTGTTTGAGGAACTCTATTCCATGAAAGGAACATGCCTACCGATTTTCAAGCAGGTAGATCGAATAGTTTAATAACGGAAATATTTATCTATTACACCCCTTAATCCCCCAAAATGAAACTTGGGGGTTAATTTCTGCAAAACCCATTTTATAGCGGTTCTGTACTCAACGAAAGGAATCTGCTTACCAAATTTCAAGATTGTACATCTAATAAATTAAAAATGGAAAAAATTATGTATAACGCCTCTTGAGCCACCTGAGGGTCAATTTTCACAAAACCCATTATATAGTGGATCTTTACTTCATAAAAAGATTCTGTTTATCATATTTAAAGACTGTACTTCCAGGAGTTTAAAAATGGAAGTAATTATCTATCACGCCCCTTAAAGCCCTGCAACGCCACTTGGGAGTCGATTTTCACGAAACCCATTTTGTAGCGGACATTTACTCTATGAAAGAAACATGCCTACCAATTTTCAAGCAGGTAGGTCAAGTAGTTTAAAAACGAAAATATTTATCTTTTACGCCCTTAATCCCCTGCAACACCACTTGGGGGCTATTTTCCCAAAACCCATCTTGTAGCTGATCTCTACTCTATGAAAAGAATGTATTTATCAAATTTAAAGTCTGTGCGCCTAATAATTTAAAAATGGAAATTCTTTAACACCCCTGCAACGCCACTTGGATGTCGATTTTCAGCAAACTCATTTTGTAGCGGATCTCTACTCTATGAAAGGAATCTGCTTACCCAATTTCAAGATTGTACGTCGAGTAGTGTAAAAATGGAAACAATTATTTATAACACTTTTTAACACCCCCCCCCGTAACGCCCCTTCCGGAGATATCGTGATTAGTCAGTCAGTGAGTCGCTTTTCTCCTTTATATATATATATATATAGATAAAGGTTGTTTATTATATTTCAAAACAGTTATTGAAAAAAACTTTAATATTACAAAACAGATTAATTTTTAAAGATTATTATATTTGCTATTTAACATAATTTCATTGTCACTTAACCTAGCTTTCTACTATAAATATTGCTGAATTAATTTTTTTAAACACTCAAGATATAATTATACTCTTTGGATAACTAAACAGGCCAATATGAAAATTATCCATGTAACTAAAAAATTTACACACTCATTTTTTTTAAGAACAGAATTCCTTTTGGAAATGGCCAAAGAAATAACAAAAACATGTAAATGACCAGAACTTCAAAACAAACCTTTATTTTAGTTACAATTGTAAACAGATATTTACATGATTTTACTTCAGGTAATAAGAGAATTTCACTTCTCAGTTTTCATCTAATTATTTAAGGAAAAGAATAATTGGTTAAGCAGTACTTACCATATTTTCAGGTACATTGAGTTCTGGAAAAATCCTCTCTAGAAAATCTTTTATAGATCCACTCAAATTTTGCAGATTAAGTTGTACTTGCTGAAAAGTAAAGATTTAAAAAACATATCAATTATTTGTTTACATATATTAAAGAAAATCATAATTTTAAAATAAATAAGCAGAAATACTTTATTAAAAATAATTTCATAGATTTTATTTCATTTAATAAACACTTGTAATACTTTACAATTTAATTTCTACTTTATATTAGTTTTTATAATTACAAAATATAATATTAAAAACTTTGTTATCACAATTCCCTTATTTAAAAAAAATACTTTGGATTTGGTATCTAATTTAAAAGTAAGTTTTAAAACTTACAAATATCTACAGCAGCATTAGTCAATTATGCATAACTTTTTCCAATATTAACAAAAAGTAACAAGAACAATCCAATATAATAAAAACATTTTTAAAAATTAAATTTAACCACATAATATAAAATATTTTAATGAACTTTGTTTTTACATCAAAATAAATATCTAATCTTAATCTTTTAACTACATTTGACAACTATTAAATACACAATACAATTAAGAAAATTGGAAATAAATTGCAATTATAAAGGAAATAAAATCAGTTATAAATTATATACAAAGGCAATTTAAAAAAATATAACTGTAAAAATTGAAAAAGATGTTCAGGTATTAAGATTCTTCCAAAAAATTCCCAAAGTTACAATTACTTTTAAATCAAGTGCATTTTGCAGGGCTTCGAATTGCAATGCATTTTGTTCTGGTTTTTATTCCACCAAAAATAATGGTTTTTGGTTCAGTTCTGAATGAATAATTTTACTTTATAAAAATTCTTATTTGTACTAAAAATATAATTCTATCATAAACAAAAAATGTAATTCAATCAAAGTTTGGAAGATTTTTTTTATTGGTACACTATGTGAATTGATACAATTAACTAGCATCTACGACATGAGTGGTGAGCAAAGAATGGCAAGCATTGTTATCCATTATCAAAATCGCATTTGACAACTAGGTTCATGATTATGTCAATTATATGTACCTACACCATTTGACACTTGATGTTCACATCGTGCACTTGGCCTTGCAATAACAATGCAAAAAATAGGCTTGTTTATTCAACATATGAAAATTGCCTCTAATTATTAATATATCTTGATATTACTTCTGTTGTCTTGGAGAATAAATTTTAAACCTGAAAATTCCCTTTTAACGCTAACTTATGTAGCTAGAGCTGCCCAAATCATCATTTCAATCTTATGCAATGTGGATAGGTAATTTTATTCTCTTCCCAGGAAAACTAAAATATTATGTTTTACATTGAGCCTTCCTACACTGTTAAAATTATTTAAAATAAATTCAATGTCAATCTTGGTAGAAACAGAGGATCTATGTGTTTGTATTGCCAATTCTTTACTTTTTAAAAAAGTCTTTCAATCTTCATTTTCATTGCTTTCAGTAGAAGATTGTGTTTCCTTGTTTATGATTGAAATGGATTTTCCCCCAAAATTGTAAATTGTTCCAAATATTCTTTAAATGTTGCACAAAGTTTACACAAACATCTGTAGGTGATCGCATACTGAAATGCAAAAAATATAACTCAGACTGATATTTTTCTCAAATCACCTATACTTCTATTTCTACCAAATGAACTAAATTTGCCTTTAACAAGTAATTTCATATGAAACTGAAACAGAAAAGTACTAGAGAACATCAAAACAGGAAATCAAGAAACAATGTACATGTAATGACGATAATTATATTGTTGATGTTAAATTAAAAAATACTGATAAGTTGGTTACAGTAACAAAATGACTTCAGCGATATCAAGCTGAAATAGAAAGATATATTTTTTCAGTTTGGCCCTGGTATTTTGTTTACCTACGTGGGTTACAGTTAAAAACCATATACTTTTTAAAAGAAAGTCCCAGTAGAAAGCAAAAGTTAAAAATATATGATATAAGCTTCTCAGTATTCAGCAAAATTAGTAAAAACTAAAAGTATGTAGCTTTTATTTGTGCATATTTTGTCTGTCTCTACCTAAATTGTCCATTCAATGAGATTTACAGTACCAAGTAAATACAATCTTTCAATTAGCAAACAAGGAAAGATATTTCAGAAAATCAACAATAGTAATAAATATTACCTCTTTTTCTTTTATGGCATCATTTATTTTTCTATCTGCTTCAGTATTCATCTGTTTCAATCTTTCATACAAACTTTCTTGAAATTCCTCTAACCTAACATTAGCTTCAGACTGTGATTTTAATATTTTTTCATCAGCTTCCTTTTTAACATTTTCGGCATCTTGCTGAGCAATTACCAACTCTTTTGTAAAACTTTCACGCAAAGCAAGTTCAACCTCTTTAATCTGTTCATTTAACAGATTCTGCATGTCTTTGGAACTATTGTCAATTTTCATTTGAGCTTCTTGAACTTTGAATTCAGCAGTTTTTATTACATCTTTCAGTTTATTTTCTGATGACAGAAGAAGTTCAGATAATTCATCATTTTTATCTGCAAATTCCTAAAAATGAAGACAAATTTTTTTCAGCAGTGAATATTTAAAAGTAATAGATAAAAATAAGAATCTGATATTAAGTTGACAGCAATGATAATAAAAAAATAAAGCACAACATTTAAAATCCCATTAAAAATACAATACTCCAAATTTCAAAAAACAATAAATATAAGTATCAGTATTTTATTTGTTAATTTAAAAAATTTCCTTTTTAAAGTAAGTTTTATTCATGTAATAAAAGAATTTTCTCAATATCCTTATCATATGGCTAATTTTAATCAAAATAGATTTCTATAATAATTATAGAAATTTGATTTACTCATGTTATGATTCACAATGGTGTAAACCAATGTATTAATACATTATACAGTTATTTTATTAAATCATACAAAAAATATCTTTAAAAACTTATTTTAAAAAAAATAAAAAATGCATTTTTAAACAATAAAACTTACATAAATAGGCAAAATAATAATATTAATTACCTTGTTTAGTTTTTTCTGGGATTCCAATTCATTAGATAATGAGACAATCTCACATTTACAATGTTCTAATTCTTGCAAAAGTCGATGAAGTATGTTTTCTTTCTCTTGGATTCTAAAACAGATATATTTATCAATCATTACATAAAATTTAATATATTGTTCAAGTTTATCAAAAACTAAAACTCTTTACTTATTAATCTATATGCAATAAATGTTTGGAAAATAACTGTAATGAATTTCTTTGAAAATTTACAAGATTTATGGTCACAAGAAATCAAGAAAATATGCATGCATTTTTGATACTAAATTAATTGTGATGTTCAATACAATTTAACAACGCATAAACCATTAACTTAATCTGATAATATAATCAATCTAATAGTAAAGAAAGGAATTGAAGCATGCTTAAAAAAAAGGCACTTACATGGCCTCATGTTCTTCAATTTCTATTACCTTGGACTGCATTAAAAGAGAGGAAAGTTAGCCTTACAGAAATAAAGACCCATTACAAAAGCAGAAAATCATGAAAAGCTTAAAAGAAACTTTAGAAGAAAATTACAAACTATAACTAATAAAGATACGTTTTAAAAAGAGATATTATATAAAATCATATACATGTGTGCATTGTCAAAAAACACAGATATCCAAAATATTTTATTCAGGTTTTATAATTCCTCATAGTTAAAAGAACAAAGGTTCAATTAACAAAAATTAAGAAAATATTAATCTTAGCTTTAAAAGTAAAATTATGAATAAATTAGGTTTATAGAAAACTATTCAAATATTTTCTTCCACTAAAGGGAGAAGGAACAGAAAATATATCACATAAAAGTTTAATCCTTTGACACATAATGATGTATGGGATAAATTAATTATGTGCACTGCAAATTTTGACATCTTTGGAGGATGCAAGAATTGAGCATCAATTCTATTTTGTTTTGAATGCTCAAAGTTATCTTTTCTCAATGGTACTAGAAATCTGCCCTCCAAAGATAAAAAGGGAAATAGTGCATTAAATTCTGTTTTATTTGTAATTCAAGGAGTTACGGAGATTTTACGGTACCTAGGTATTAATATCACCACATCCAAATTTGCCCCACTCAAATTGCACAATTTTCTACTTAAATTTGACTTTTTTTTTAAGTAAGTATATTTTTATGTTGTTGTTATTCTTCTCTTTGGCTGTTATGACTTCAGGATGTGACTTGTGTGGTGCAATTTTGGCAGAGGTGACATTAATATGCAAGTACCAAATTTACTTATAGTTACATACAATGTGTATTATCATTAAAATACTAAGAGCAATTTAAACAATTTTAGTATAATACTTGGAGAAATTATTAAAATCCTGCTCCTCCATTATTTATAATTATAAAATTGTCTTTAAACCATTTATATTAAGGATATAAATGTATAATGCTTCTTTGTAAAATATCACATTTATAATTTTCTTTTTAAATTTTGAAGTTTTTTTAAAATTACATTATGTTGATATTTATCTTTATTTTAAATGTTACTGAATATTATAATTATAATCAGTAAAGCTGAAAATTGAAATTTTAGAAGATTGTCGAAGACCATTTTTACATAAGATATATAATTACTAATTTCATTTAATAAAACAAACACATTTTTAACAGAAATAAAATTCTAAAAATTTTAAATGTAAGAAAAATTTTAAAATTTCTTATAAAAATATTTTTTCCCCCCAAATTTATTTAAAGCATTTAGAAGGAAAATTTATATTACATAAAAATCTGAAGAATAAAGGATACAAAATCCAGTTTTTTCTTTTTCTATTAAATAACATTTTGAGAAACAAACACATTTTTTTTTAAATACACCAAAAACTATACCATTTTAAAAAGTATTGTAAAGTAATTATACTACCATTTTTTAAAAAAATTAAACAACACACTTTGGTCACAAGAATAAATATAGGTGAATTAATTTTTTAAATAGAATAAATATTCTTACAAATACAAGTAACCTAAGCAAACCTTGTCAAAATAACTGCCATTTTGTTGTTTCTGATCCGAGTTTTCTGGCAAACGGTTTATCTTAGTAACAAGGGCTTCATTTTCCTGTTTAAGTTTCTGAATAACTTGTAACTGTTCACGTTTAAAATCAGAAAGATCCATAACTTCACCTCTTAACTTTTCCAAACAATTTCCTAGATCTCTTTGCTGCCTATTTGATTCCTAATGGAAAGAAAATCAACTCATTACATGAACTGCATCAATTCCATTATATTGTTTAAAACATGCAGAAAATTTCACAAATCTTACTAGGTTTACCTTTAAAAGATAAATGCAAGAAAACCAATTACATTTTACATAAAATAAAACAAACGAATTCAAAAATTCATTAGAGATATAAAACTGAAGATAATACATACACACAAACACATTTCAGAAGTATATGCAAAAATTGATCTATCAGGTCTACAACCTTGTTCAAGAAGGACCAGTATTAAATAAAAATCCGACTAGATACAATTTGTTGATAGTAAAGAAACAGATTATTACACATTCCAGAAGAGATAAAATTTTGTTTTAATTAAATGTTTTGAAAATTTATCTTTTTCAGACTGCGGCACAGAAAAGTATCAATGAAAAAGCTCATTGAGGGTAGTAAAAAAAAAAAAAAAAAAAAATCTTTCACAGAGATTATAGCTAAATTAAGAATGAAAAAGATGCATAGAAAAAAAAGATAAAAACAGAAACCAGTCTGTTGAATGCAAAAACGATGTTTTACGCTCACAGATATAAAACTTGTTCAGATTCAATGCACATATAAGACCAATAGTAAATATACTATAAAATAACCTATGAGAATAAAGACACATATTTCTATCTATTTCCATATTAGAAGAGCAAAAAGTGCTATATTTCAAATTTTAATTACTTATTAAAACAACAAATTTAAAACCAAAAAGAAAATCATTAAACATTAGAATTACCTCTAGTCTGCTTTGTAATTGTAAAAGCTCTTGTTCTGAACTTTTCAGTTGATGCTTAGCTTCTTCATATCGTTGTCGTAAAGATGAATTATCAGCTTCCATACTACTGCATACTGACTGCGCATTTTGCAGTTCTTGAACTAATGATGATCGGGCATTTTCTGTTTGCTGAATCTTATTACTCATTTCATTGATTCTCTGTTTATAGCTATATTCTTCTTCTTGATGAGAGCTTATCAACTGCTCAATATGTTTCTCCAACTGCTGAATTTGTCTGTGAAGATCCTCTTGCATTGCAGCTTGATGAGATTCAAATTTATCCCGAGATGAACGCAGCTGATCCACTTCATGCTGCAGGCGAGAAATCTCCATGGTACTACGCTGTTGTTTTTCTGATTCAATCCTGTTTAAAGACTGAAGTTGATTGTTTTCATCTTGTAGTCTCTGAAGAGCTAAAGTATTTTCTTCTTTCATTTTGTTTTTCAACTGCTGCATCTTTGACTGGAGGGATGAGATTTCTGATCCATATTGCTCTCTTTTACGCTGCATCATTCCATGCAATGCTTTGATTTCTTGTTGTTCTTGATTCAAAGCATCTCTGAGCGATTTCTCGGTAGCTGTAGCTTGAGCTTTTTCTTCACTTAATTCTTGAAGTAATTCACTGATACGCTCATTGGCAGACTGCAACATTTTTTGTTCAGTTCTCAGAGAATCTTCTTTTTCTTGTATTACTTTTTTTAATGATGAAATCTCTCCCTTCTAAAAAATAAGTGAATATTTCTTTTTGAATTTATTTTAAATTAAATGTTTTACAATATGAGCCAAAAAAGTTTTAATTTGATGTCTATTAAACAAGAATACAAAATAAGCTATGGATGATAAATTTTAGCAAATAATTTAAAATCTTGGAAGTTACATATATAATACAACTGCAGATACTGATTTTCAAAGCAATAGCTGAATTCTAAATGTCAGAGAGAGAGAAAAAAAAGGTAATAAAAGTTTGAAAATTAAGTTTAAAAAGAATTCTTTTATCTTTTCTTCTACGATACATTTCTTTTTTTATCTATTCTTTTCATCTAAACAAATATAATATTCAATATTTTGAAAACTAACAAGAATAAAAATATTCTTCTAAATGATGTTGAAAGGAAAAATTATATTCCATAGCATAAGTTTGAACAAAAAACATCGAAACAAACATCAGTACATTTATATGTAGTTTTGTGCTGATTCCACAATTTGAATTAAAAAAAAATTAGATTAGATTTAAATATAAGTTTCTTAATTTTTTTCTTTTAAAATTTTTTATAAATATTGCTTTAAGTTTTTATGCCTTGTTTCTACTTTGACATATCAAGTTATATAATTGCAACAATATGTCAATCACATTCACAATTCAGTATAGCTTATCATTTTTAAAATCAATATTTTGGTTAAGTCTTAGACCCATAGAATCTACTTATCAACTGAACAATGATCTAATTGATAATTAATAGATTTCATAATGAGTGGATTAAATACATAACGAGAAAAAAAAATTGTTATTAGAAAAAGACTGAACTTATAGCAGATAAAAATCTTTTTTTTTTTTTTAAACAACTAACATCATAAAATCAGTTTTGTTTGCTATATTATGGATAGCATTTTTAGAGGATGATGTAACATGAAAAGCAAAACTATGCTTCCAAAGCTTTAGTTATGCAAGAGGATCACATAACAGTAATATTTTTGTAGAGTTTTAAAATATCAATGCATAAATTTACCAAACATTTTTCTCTTTGATAGAAATGTATTGAAACTAAAACACTTGCATGAAACAAATATTCAATTTTCTTAACATAAAAAAAACTGAAAAATTCATTCATATACATAACTGAAATTATTAACATATCAATCTTAAATACAGACTACATTTTAAATATTCTCAAAAGAAAAATCTAAGAATATTGATTGAAATTCTGAATGATGCTCACTTTATTTATAACTAATACATTTTTGGTAAATAAAAATGCAATTCAAACTAAAGAGTTATATAAAGATAATTTTTTAAAATAGAACATATAATATTTGTATACTAATATATTACCCTTTTATCTAAAAATTTCTGCTTAGCACCAAGAGTATCTACTATGGATTGAATTTCATCTTCACTGAGTGATGTTGTTTTTATCATGTTGAGTATTCGATTATCATTACCTTCCCGAAATTCTGAACCTGTTATTGGGAATTAAAAATAAAATCAATACATGAATGCAATATAAATAATAAATTGCAAGACATTTTACCAAAACTTAGTAGAAAAAGTATTTTTAGAAGAATAACACAAATTAGGCAGTAATATTATTAGTTTCTTCAGAATTTAACTTCTTCGGGTTAAATATCCTAGTATTAGATCACAATTATACATTACTCTGTAGTAAGGGTTTAGCTACCGCTGTATCAATGATATGGGGGCCCTAAAACACAAAGGTAAAAAATTGTAGAATGTTAAGGGGCTACTAAAAAGAGCTCCGCCCCCGAAATTTTGATACAAGGCCCACTCAGAAGTATCAATGCTAGTGTTCTATATTCCTCATTTAAGAAAAAATTAATCTCAAATCTAGTGTCCTAATATTAATACATGAAAAAATAGCCATATGTTATAATTTTTTTCTTAGAAAATAACAGCACATCCCCAGCGCAGAAACATCTAGCCATTTTCAACCAAAAGGTTAGTGTATCTTATTAGTTCTCCATATATTATGTGTAATTTCCAAGCATCTTTAAAAATTATATAGTATATATATACAAATTCGTCCAACTCAGTTCTTTGACTAAAAAAATAATAATCAAAAATTGCATTGTAAAAAGGAACCTAATATTTATTTTACCAATAAGATATCAGGCCTTAGAGCAAACAAGATATATTTTTATACCTGTTTGATTAAGTAAAGTCTTTAGATTAGACAAAAATTGGTTGATAGTATGATACTTACTAAATACCCTTATTTTTAATAAATACTTCTAATACAAACCCTTCATTCTAAAGGGAAAAAATTTGATTAAAAAAATTGTGAAAGAGTTTAAGGGCACCAAAACAAAAAAAGAGAATGTTACATTCTCTTATGTAGTATGCATACACAAAATTTTTAAAAAAGGAATTACAATTTATTCCTAACCTGAAAAATTCAGTTAAATGACTAAACTGTACTTTTCAAAATAAACCTTTGTACTTAATTAACTATTAAGACATACTATTCTCAACTAGGAAAAGTAATAACAAAAAAGCTTTTAACTAAATTTTTAATCTTATTTTGCTGTAAGTGTCTTTCAAATTGTTATTTATTATACATTAAATAAGACCAAGTGATGCTCTCTATATATTTTTCTATTTTTCATTTTTAAAATTGAACATTATATAATCCTTTTAAACAACACCAGATTTTACCACAGCCAAAAAGGGAAAACTACAGATTTTTTCCTTTATTACAATTTTAACAAAATGTTTATGTTAAAAGGGATCAAGGGATTTTAAGTTATTGGTATAAAACAAAAGAATTTTATAATACAGTGTAATATATACTGAACATTTCATTTTTCTTGTTAAATACAAACATGAACAATTAAAAGTATCTTACTAAATTCAGCATGATCAGATTTGACTTTCTTTGACTTTTTAGTGGGAGACTTTCGAGAAGCCTTCACATTCTCTGAAATTTCTACCTTGTCTCTAAAACTGCTAGGAAGTTCCAAAGGCATTTCCAAAGTTTCATTTTTGAAATCTTCCTTGACACCAGTGCTTTTGTCTGAAGTTGTACATTTCTGATGTTCTTCAATGGGTTGCTTAGTAATAGGTGAACTGCTAAGGGAAGGTAGATCATCTGTGTCATCAGATGATGAAACAGGTTGGGAACAATCTTCTGAAAATAATAATTGGTCTTTAAAAAGAAACTAGTAATTGTGTAATTAATAAAAAAAAGTTTGTATAAATCAAAACTAAAAATAAATTTATTATTCATTAAACAGGAAACTAAGAACAATACAAATTAAAGAAACTAAAATTGTATTTTTCAATGCCCAAAAACTGTTACAAATACATTACGCCTAAAAATAGAAAATCTTCATTTTATGTATTTGGGATATTTAATTACGCACCCAATTAAGGAAAATTAATTGTTTAAAAATATTCCTAGTCATCATTTAGTTATGGAATAAGAGCAAATTTTAATGTTTTTACCTTCTTTTTCTATAACTATAGTTTTACGCTGGCGCACCCTCTTCTTTACAGATGATGCTTTTGATTCTACAGTTTGACTAGAAGAAGAATTTACATCAGCATCGCCTTTGGAATCAACATCTTCAGCAACTCCTTTGTTCTCACCATCACAACTGTGATTTTTATCTTCATCAACCTTTTCTTTAGTCCTTTTACCCCATTTTTTAAACTTTTTCTCTTTTTTAGTCTTATCTGATTTAGTATGATGCACAACTTCTTGATTACGCCGTCTCTGTTCCTCCATCGCTTCTTCGTAGGTGCGTTCTCTCATTCCGAAAACTGAAATGAGGTATACAACTAATGCAGAGAAAACAAAGACACCACCACAGATTACAGCTGTTTGAATATCCATGGCAGAAGTTGAACTAGAAAACCATGTCATTGTGTCTTGCATCCAGTGTTTAAAGTTTTTAACAGATGATTGATAATTCATTCTAAAAAGAATGCATAACATTAATATTTATAAATATTGTTATGAAATAAAACAGAATTTTAAAATACATAAAAACCTATTTAGTAAAACTATAAAATTTAAAATAGAAATAACTATTTAAAAATTAATACAAATCATGGGTAATATGAAATGATTAAATTATTTGCAATATATATATATATGCAATTAATGACATACAATACACTTCATATTCAAAGAGTACTCATAAGTTATACAGACCATGAAGCCATAGACATGTAGAAAGCACACAAAATTCTGTTCTGTCATAGTGCTTGCAATGAATTTATCTTATTTTATTATATTACTTATGTTTCTGTGGTACTTGTATATTTACACCACCTAAGCCCAATTTACGCCATGTGCATTGAACCACTTTTCCCCCAAATCTGATTTTTACGTTATGCCACTGCAATCTGTACTTGTTTTTATCAAATTTGTTCAGATCTTAATTTTGAAATTACTAAAATATTATTCAATTAAGAAATCAACAAAAGTAAAAAATTTTAAAATCACAATTAACATTCATATTTACTGTTTTTCATCCATAAAAAATAAAAATCTAGTTTCTATTTTTTAATGATCAAAAATATTTCTAACTACCTTTTTTTTTTTAAAGAAAACAATTTAATTTTTGAGAACACTTTTTTATTAGTCTAAGGTGAGGATTTTTATATACCTTGGTTTGAATAGGATATATGATTTTTATAAATTTACATAGTTGTTTTTGCCTCATGAGTTTTACATAGAAATATACAGAAAAAGTTGTTAAACTAGAAAAAACACGAGAAGATTAACTTAAAATAGCGGTAATTTTATTTCAATTTTTCGTATATGATATGAATAGAATTGAACATCGATGTTGATGACAATATTTTCAAACAATAACATCATACAAATTATGCAACCTCACTATTGTTATAAAAAAATATTTTTGACCTAATTTATTTATACTAAATGGTACTACATTTTGTAGCACAATAACATAATTCAACTTTTAGGTGAATCTATCAATAAATAAAATTGAAATTTTTAGTACTTCGAAATATATTTCATATTTATTTAACAAAACTATGATACAAAATACCTAAATTTTCATATTTTTAAAAAAAAATATAATGAAATACAGAATTAAAAGACAGATCTCTCTCCGAATGATATACTAAAATATGAACATAAAATAACGAAACTAAACACATTTGGAATGCATATTGGGAATTTGCGCAGTTAAATATTATTCAATTGTAATTATCACACAACACATAGAACAAAAAAAAACAATTTCAAGGAATTAAATTAGACAAAAACTTACGCAGAAAACCGAAATCAATTAATGTTTCACTCTTCATTATACTAACAATTCTATACTACTAAAACAGACGCAATCCAGTATTTTAACCGGTGGAGGTAAATATAAAACATACAACTGACTCCCGCGAAGAATATGCAGTTGTATGCCACTATTGGCTGATTTTAATCAGGTGACTTCAAAACACTTTTTTTAATAAAAAAAAGCAATTTATTTTTACATAAATATATGTATTTTATCTCACAGTTATAATTTTTTTGGAAGAAAATATTAAATAATTACAGTAAAAGTAGTCTAAACGAATTTATTTTTTCTCAAATTACAAAATCGTTCTGGTCCAGCCATCAAAAGTATTTATGAGTAGCTAGTTATTGATATACCGAACTCAACTCCAAAATTCTTTTTCCTCCTTCATTTAGTTTCGGTCTGCAAAGCTATGATATTCCACATAATAATTAGTTAACAATTTGAATTTAACATTTATTCTGACAATGATATTTTAATTTCTACTTACAAAAACATTCAGACGAAATTGTCTATACACAATTATGATGCTGGGTATGTAATGTAAAGCTGCTCTGCATGACTCATGGGTTTGCTAAAAAACTTTCAATATATATATTCCTCTAAAGTAAATAATTTTATTTTGATTGATCACAGCATAAGAGACTTTATCACAAATTTCATTTTAAAATAGCTTCTAAGACTGAAATCAATTGAAAATTGAATGCATTATCCGAAATAAAAAAAATCGATACCATGAGAAGGCGGAAATCAACATTCCGTTTTTTAAATTAAAAAAAGGGCATTTGTTTTGAATGAATTTCTTTTTGCATTTTTTTCTTGTTTTAAATCTGTGCTATATGTAGATAAATCTCAATTTTTTTCTGATTTAAAATTTCTTATAGAAATTATACAAAATGAATCAATTTTTCAATGAATGAGTCGCAACGAAATTTTATCTTTTTTTTTTTACCCTCTTTGTTATTGTTACGCGTAAACTGTAAAGAAAGAAAGTGTTTGTGCTTTATTTATTCTTATTTAAACTTAGTATCTTTCTTTAAATGTTAAAGAAGTTCATTCTGAAAGTATTGCTTGAATATTGCTCTTTCTCGAAAAAGTAATTTCAATTTTTTTAGAATATTTAAATTAGCATTTTTAAAAATGTGTGTGAACTTGAAATAATGTCTATGAAAATTATGTCCATTTGTGTTTTTCTCATTTGATTAAACTTTGTGTATTAATGAATTAGGAGTTTTGTTTTTCCCTTCAATATTTCTAAAATGTACTCTTAGTCCCAAAATTAAAATACACATCATTAGGCTTTAAATTTGTACCTCTAATATATTTTGGGAACTGATTTGTTATCAGTACACTGCCTGCCAAAAGCCTATGTGGTATGATTAAAATCATGACAGATAGGCCTTGGGTGGAGAGTTTTTTTTATTTATTTTTTATCTAAGATTACTGGCCTAGCACTGAAAAAAAAAACTAGGTTGGAAAGAATTTTAAAAAAATGAAAAACTTGATAAAGCAGATGAGAACAATAGAATTACAACCATTTTAAAAAGTATTTTAAAAGTGAAATAACAAAATTGTACTTCTATTTTCGATATAAAACAACAGTGAAATGTATGAGTGTCAGGATAAAAAAAAACTAGAACATGAGGGATTTTTTAATGCCAAGAGAAAGAAAAATTAAAAAAAGTTGGTGTGCAGTAAGAAATTTAAAGAATAATTTGTAGTTGATTGAAGAATTAAATATAAAGATAAAAAAAAGATCATTGTTGGCTGTGAAAAACTTATGAAATCATTAAGAGTGAAGCAGTGAAAAAGTTTGCAGTTTACTATCAGTAAAAAAAGAATACTGTCTGGTAGATTAATTATTATGGCAGTGTGAGTTCTCACCTTTAGATCCACAATAAAAAATTCAACTGTTCAATTTATCTGAATCCTTAAATAATGAAATTGACCATGCATAAATTTAGTGAACCTGCTGGTCCATAATATTTAAATGTTGAACCCTTGTTTTTAAAAAGAGATCCTGGTACTCGCCAATTATTTCTGATATTTCCTTTAACCAACAGAAAGAAAAAAAAATATGAATAGTGCAACAACAGCATCTAATTTAAAAAGGATTATTTTTTTAAAAAAAAATCAAATTGCTTTATATTAACTGCAATAAAAGTTTAGGGTTATCATGGTAAAATTAAGCCTATAGAAAATTATCATACATGCAAATATTATAACATGCACAATGTCAAACCATTAAAGTCAAAGGAACCATAATGTAGCTTTATTATTCAACTTGGCCAAAATTTAGAATGATTTGGTGGATTGTGTACCAATAACAAATTAGTATCATGTTTGTGTCTGCATCTGTACTTGAAACAGCAATTTTTATTCTGTTACCTTAAAAATATTCATGTGGATCAATATGTAAATATTATTTTATAAAGCATTTACAATGACTTTTTTCATTTCTAATTTGAAAAAAATTGTGAATTACATTATATCTTGAAGTGAAACACATTCATTAATTTCAATTTTAGATTGCCTCAACTTTTTGGATCATGATTTACGATGAGTCATTCTGAAGGAAAGGCTGAAGTCCAGGTTCCTCGTCCTGGTGTAGCATTTCCCTTTGTGTCTATTGCTGCAACACCTCCTCATCCTCATATAAATCAGTGGTGCCGTTTTTCAATACCTGAGCGTCTTCCTCTCAAACCTTTCAGGCAAGACAGATTGACACGTTTGCCATTGCCACCTGCAGTAATGGCTACAAGTAAAGTCTCTTCTACTGCTGGAGCAGGTAATTTATCTACGCCTTCTGTCCCAACTGAGAAATACAAGGGTGATGTGGATCCTTTCCAAAAGATTCAACAACTGGAGAAGAATTTAGCTTTTGTAAGAGAAAATCATGCATTTATGTTAAAAGGGTTACATGAAGAAATTGCAGAACTGAAGCAGAAGAATAGAGGTTATTTTTTAAAAAGTTTTAATATTATTCTCTACATTTCTGGAATCAAATTTAATATACATGCATTATAAATTATTAAATATTATTTTATTTTTACATGCTGAAAATTGATTAAATGATTAAGACTCTTTAGGGTATTTTCCCATTCTGGGAGGCTGTTGGCGGTTGAATTTTTTTCTTGCCAAATCTAGCAGCAAACGCAAAAATAAGGTGTTCTTTTTAAAGTTGTCTTTCTGCACATGTGCCATAAGCACTCAAACTTGTGAAATGTGTGGTAAGTTTGCCAGAATTAATAAATTTTTACTGAAATTTTGCGATTTTTTGCATTGTATTTTTATGGTCCCCCCCTCGAAATGGACAAAACCCCATTTTAGTGTATTGTTTAACTTATTCCAAGTAAAAAATTATTTGAAATCATTTATAGGAACCATAGTATTTGTGATTGTTTTTTCTGAGTTGCACTAGGAACATTAGTGATATAATACATTCACTCGACATAATGATAAAAATTTAACTTACAATAAAGTTTTAGCAACACATAAAAAAAAAACACCAAATTTCTTCTTTTACTGTATGGTAGTGCTATAAATAGGTAGCACAGTTTTTAAATATCATGGGCTTCTATGTTCACCTAAATAATAGACAGGGAATTTTTTTTTAAAAAAAATAATCAATTTTACTGCATTTTTTTAAAGACAATGCACAATTAGTTGTTTTCATTAGCAGAAAATTTAAAACTTTCATTGACTTTTTGTGTAATTTACATGGACCTTTATTACATTTGAAAGATCATCCACCACATAGCAATATATATTATTCTAACTGATTTCAGTTAATAATTTATTAGACATGTTTCTGAGACTTGCAAAATTATTAAAAATGAATGTACTTAATTCATTATTTCCATCCAAACTACCATAATAAATTTTTTTGGAATCTTTTTTTAATACATTTTTATAAGGTTTAAACAAACAAAAATTTATATCTTAAAATTCTTTCATGGTAGCTTAATGAATTCATCACTATAGACTGAAACAAAATTAATTCTACAGCATATAATTGTGAATTGTAAAGTATAATTAACTCTAATTTTGCTGGTCCTAATTCAGCAACAGCTCTAGAAATCATAATAGGTCTCCATTTTAGTCCATAGACTCGTTTAGTTTCTTCCATTTTAATGTTCTAACTCTGTTTCCTGTTATACATACGTTTATTTAAATCTAGTACAATATTCATTCCCATAATTTATTTTATAGTATGTTTTTTAGAATCTGTTTTCCTTCTTTTAGCTTTGTTGGTTGTATAATTTTGTCTTGTTATTTTTTCAGTTTATTATACTATATATATGCAATTCTCTTTAATTTGCTTGGTAATGTTTTAAAAGTCTTTATTTTTAGTTTATTTCTTAATTACTTTTTACTACATTTCTGTAAAATTAATGCAAGTTTTTTATTGCATTATATATATTTGAATTTTTTAATATCTTAAAGTAAATATTTACACTGGATATTCAAATAAAATTATAATTGAATATCCAAAAGTTTTGTATCATGCTTTTTTAAATATTCAGTATCAGTAGAACCTGTTTTTGTGCAGTCTTTTTTCATGCAATTCTATTTTTGTACGATTTTTTTTGTGCAATCTTTTTCATGAGGTATATGAATTTCAACGACTTTGGCTCCACACTATAATGTTTTCTATCATATTAACATATAAGGTATACACTTCAAGATGCTCTGTTCATTGGTTTTAAACAGTCTATTGACAATGCACGTTCAATTGCTTTCTCTCAATGCACACTTGATTGAAGATGAAATTATCAATGACAGTGACCTTTTCAACAATTTGATAGATTCTGAAGACAGACAAGAAGAACCGTATTCTTTGAGGGCGGATAAAATATATGTAGGGATCCAGATTTCCAACAAATGGGAAAAGCATTTTCTTAAAATAGATACCAATTCTAAAAAGGAGTTTAAAATTCTAAAAAGAGCTTTGATCATGCATATCTGGTTATCATGACGTTCCCAAGCAACTGACCAACCAATCATCATCATAAAAACTTATCACTTAGTTTATGGTGCCAAGAAATAAATCAATTGAAATTGTATCTTCAAGTGTGACGAAAGTAATTTTGAACTAATTCATCACAGGAAGATACATGCTTTAGATTGCGATGAGTAGCAGTGAGTTATGTATGTGCATTTTGAAAATTTCTCCATGTGTACAATGAGAAATTAAATGTTTCCAGTGGAATTTTACTCATAAATTTCATAAATAATTTGACATATTTTGTAAGTGTTACTTTTTTTATGCGGTCCCTCTCTGCAGGATAAAAAAGTTTCTGTAGTATGCCAACAAAGTTGTTAGTTATGCATATGTATGTATGAAATTTTTGCGTATTTTTTTTGTGCAGTTTCTTTTTATGTGGGCCCTATATACTACACAAAAACAAGTTTTATTGTATTATGTAAGTACAGTAGAATGTCGTTTATCCGAATCAATTGTGACCGAATATCGTTCGGATACAAGATTGTTTGGATAACCGAAAACCGAATGTGATCCATGCAGTTTCTGGAAGCGGACACTATAGGAATATTGAAAATCATCACATGCGGGAAACGTGCTTGAAGAAAAAGCAAAATAGGTGCAAAATGTCGCAATTTTACCTTTATTGTGGAAAATAATCACTTATTTTTGGCTGTACCATTGTACACCTTAGCTGCAGTAATTGAGATGGACAGTACTCTGATTGTTGTTCATACCACTCCATAGCTGTCTCTAATGCTGAAAACGAGTCAGCATTAGATGGACCCTTGTTACTTTCGTTGTTGTTGTTGTCCTCATCTTCATCCATTTCATCATTGTCAGGGTCGGATTCTTCTTGCACAAAAATCACAATCTCGTCATCATTTAGCATTTGAAATCCACAGTCTTCTGCATCGAATACCATCCAGGTTTTTTTCTCTCCATCGACTGCCATCTTCATCTTATTCTTGAAATCCTGCTATTGATTGGACAAAGTTGGTAATCTCCCTGTGATTGTCATGGAAGTTTTGCGCTTCCGTTTTGAATCCGAAGTCATAGCAGTTCACAACTCAACAAAAGAGCACATATGCACCCCCTCACTTGGAAACAAACTGACCTAATATTCTATGCAGATGTTTACCAAATCACACAACTGAAATTCCCCAAATATCCCCCACCTTGGGTTTTCCCGTCACATTTGGCCTCACAGGAAACAACTGCTGAGCATTGCACTGTTGGAAAATGTATCCAGAAACTGATCCGGATATTTGACGCTCTGGATAATAAACGTTCAGATAAACAACGTTCTACTGTATTCATTTAAAAAACAAATTGATATTGCTTTTTTTTGTTTTAACTGTTTTCATTTATAAAAATTTCACACAGGTTTTATGCTTAAAAGTATAAAATTTCCCTTTTTTTTAAAGTGTATTTTAAATTTGTTTAGAACTCCTTTTTGAGATCATCACTGGTATGCCACCTGTGCCTAAGGATGTAACAGATGAACCTGAAGATAGAGGTAAATTATTATTTAGTTTCTATAAAAAAAAATTTATACAGGTTATTTTATAAGCATTTAAATTGATAAGGTACAAAAAGAAATTTTTCGAATAATTATTTTTTATATGAAATGCTTAAAAACATAAAAGAATATATTCTAACTTTTGGATTATGAAATTAATAATAGAAATAATAACAATCGTATTGGTTAATTTGCAGAAGTTTTGGAATGTGTGTTAGATACCTTTGTGATAGATATCAAAATGAAATTTGAAAAATGTACAAGGCGTTTCATACTTTCTTACTAGACTTTCAAAGTGAAAAGGGGGGGGGGGCAGATATATCAAGGAAAAAAAAAACCTTGGCAAAGAATCTTCTCAATCCTCCCTCTTTCCAAATTCATGTGCAGTTTTTGGTGATAAATAATTCATTGAATTTAAAATCAAGTTCTTTTCATATTTCTTATTTGTAACTATTGTGTTTTTTGCACTTTCATTTAAGTATTTGTGAAAACAGGTTTTATGTGAAGTATTTTAATGAGATTTCTAATTTTCATCTTGTGAAACATTCATTTTTTAGAGCTCTTTTCAGATGTTTTACTTACAAAAGTTACATTTTCATTTGATGGCCCCCATCAAACCTGCTCTATTATTTGCATCACAAAAGTATCCTGTCAGTGGCATAATGGAGAATATTAGGGCCTCCCTTCAATGTCAGGTTTTGCCTTCAATATTTTATAAGCTGTTTAAATACATACTTGGGGTCAGTCAGGTTTTGAACCCCCTAGAATCTTGGAGCCTCCCACAATGTAGGGTGTACTGGATCCTGTATCTTTGAATTTGTTGTATCACATAGAAATTATCATGGTTTGTAGATGCCTCTATTCTGTATGTTACATGAAAATTATAATCTAATGTTACAACTAACTAATATTTAGTAAATCCAGAATGTGGTCAGCTTTGTGAACACCAGTTAAAGCTTGTTTTATAAAAGCTTTTTCTGCTAATCTGTGATGTAATCTAGAAGCAAAAATCATATAAACTTGAAGAAATTCTTTGTCTATATATATATATATAGTGATATGTATTTTGATTACACATCTCGTTCTTGTCGATAGTTTTTTTAACTGTGAGCCAGTGCCTTTTATCCATTGGGTGCTTAGGGCGGGCTCCCAGGGGCCTGAATAAGCTGGACTTCACCAGATTTTCTGGTATTTATTCTGACCCTTCGGTGTCAAGGGGGCCTGTAGATCTTCTGCATCCAGGGCCCAAAATGAGTTTAAATTGACACTGCCATGAGCTTTCAAATCCTGAGCCCATTGAGAGTTGATGCCTATTAGGTGCCCATCTCAGTTTTCATGACCTTGGGCTTTGAGGTGCATTAGCAGGTGATTAGTCTGGTGTGAAACTCCCAGTGTTTAGTTCCTAAGCAAGCTTGTTTCTCATTTATCAACCCACTGAGGGATGAAAGGCTGCATTGATCTTGCCCAGCCTGGGGTTGGAACCCCTGACCTGTGGTATGGAAGCGCAATATGCTACCATCCAGCCACTGGGCTTCTTAATATATTAACAATATGGGTAAGTCTGTGGTATTCATCTAGCTAATAAAATAAAAATAATATTATTTGCTAGAGGAAAAGTTAACAAATACTTATGTGTAGATGTTTTTACTGTTTGCAGATGTAGACTTTTTTCTTCTATTTTCAAATGGGACCATGGGTTGGTAATTACCATTGCAGACCTAGTACCTGGAAGCTGGCATCACTTTTTAGTGTGGCTCCATACAGTTATATACCAATTGCCACAAATGTAATTTTGATGCTCAATTCCCTCCCCTCTGGGTGCTACCTGATCTCTGAGAATGTGAAATTGCACTAGGAATTTAATTTTTCCAAGAGCATCCAAGACACAGGCACTATAGGGATCTTTAACATGTTGCATAATTGTAGGACATGGATGCTATTGATTTTTTGCATCATGTAAGTCCACCTACTTGGGCTGGTGTCGAACCCACAAACTCAGGTGTACAAGGCTAGCGCCTAACCAACTACACCATGCAGGTGTAAGTAATTATCTGCATTATATATAAAATATGATATATTTATTATTTTTTATGGGTATAATTGTACCTAAAATGTGTAAAAAAACTTTCTATTGTATTCCCAATTTCAGAAATGATCAATTATTAGATATTTGATTTTCTTTATATTAGTAAATTATATTAGTATTTTAGTAAATTCTTATTAAATATTCTTGTTGCTTATAATTAAAAAAAACTGTTGCTAAATCATCAATTTAAGCAACAATATAGTGGAGGAGATATGAGCATGTTTTAAAAAATACATTTATGATCTATGTATGGTATTCAAAAATTTCAAGTATAACTTGGTTAGCAATATTATTGTTGCTTAGATCAGGGTTCAAGGATTTTATGCTATCAGTCTCAATGAGCAAGACACTTCTTCAGAAGCGATGGAAATTTATTGTCAAAAAACATTCCTTGAAAATACAGGATATAGCAGCAAAATTAATCTCAGAAGGTCTTAACACCTTCTACAGCACTCAGACACAACTATCAGTGTCTAAAATACAAGTATGTTAAAGATTATTCACAAGCACTTGCTCGTCCTATTAAAGAGCCGAAGTAACTACTAATCGCTGGCCAACTCTTCATGGTCAAATCAATACTGACTTCAGTTTTGGTGAGTGATTCCGTATTTATAATCTGCACGGATTTTTTGAGAAAAATCTGTTTATATCATAGATTGTGATATTAGTAGATTTCTCCAGTAATTTCCAGAAGCATCCATATGGTCACAAACTCGCCAAAAATTGTTGCTAACATGGTCAGCAAAAATGATGCCAACTTGGCTCCATCGCCAAGATTTCGCCATGTTTACATTGAATTGTCAGTGCAGTTTAAGAAACAGTATTGCTTGCGAATATTACAATTTTGGCATAAAATAATTGAAAGAGAGAATACTATTAAAGTGTTATACATCCAAGTATATATTATTTACACTATTTTAAGCATTAATTACACAAAATTCGTAACATTATATTAAAGTGAAAATTAATTAGTAAGGTTATAATTTTTTTTGTATGTTTCCTAATATATTTATAAATGTATATTTCTTTTTATAGATTCTCCTGAAGAAAAGCAAGATAAAATAGTAAAACTTGAAAAAGAAATTAGAAAATTAAGAGGTGCACTTAAAGATGCAATGAAAGCAAATTCCTCTTTATCTAATCAATTACAAGAATTAAAAAGGTTTACTTTTTTTTTTGTCTCTATCTGCAATATTTATGAATTTATTTTTTGTTTTGTTTGATATGTGAAAATTTGTAGGATTTTGATCTAGGTAACTTAAGTGCTATATCATAAAAATGATTTTCTTAAATTATATCAGTTACACAATTTTTTTTTTTTTGGTCATCTGCTACAATAAAAAGTCCTTAAAAATTAATATTCATCAATTTAAAAAGTTTTTCAAGAATTGATTCATTTTCTGCTGATTGATATTGCTAAATAATAATCACAAAACACAATATATATATGTGCAAAATAACATTCAGTTTAGAAGAAAAAAAAGCTCAATATCATTAATTTAACTGTTAACAATGCATGATTTGCATTTTATCTTTTGGACACCTATGTTTTTATCGAAATCTTTGATGTTATTCTAAACATTAGTTATACTTATAGTGTTTTTGTGTGGCTATATTTGTGAAGAATCTATTCAAGATTGTTTTAATTTATCCTTTAACGTTTGAATATAAATAAACATTACAATTTTAATGTTCAATTATTGTATTCATCATTGTAGCTACTGCTAAAAGAGCCATCAAACAAACAAAAACACAGAATTCTAAATTTTGAAACTGATACCAATCCGTCAAAAAAAGTTATACATGACCGTGGCATCATTTTGTAGTTTAGCAATATGATTTTAATAATTATTTATGAAGTAATATTCATAATAAACCGGCATATTTTATTATATTAAACTTTTTTGTGCTAGGTATGATTATTTAATATTTAAATTACTTTTTAAGTTAGAGTGTGTTTGTTCATTTTTCTGTATCGCTGATTTGAAAATGTGATGGCACAGTATGCTTCTGCAGTTTTACTTAAAACACTAGTTTGTAAGAGGAAGTGATAATATGATGAATATACTGAAATTGATTTTACCATTATTATGTTTTATTATTCTTTAAATATTAAGCATCCAAAAGGAATATTTGGGTTCAGCTATATTTATATTTCAGCATGTTCTGCAGTTGATAGAAATATAGATACAAGCTATCAGAAAATATTGCTTATCTTTTTCAAAATTTTGCCAAGAAATTAATATATTACATATATTTTTAGTGTGCTTAAGATATTTTTTTTATATGTATGATTGCAATATCTTTATTCCAGAGCCTAACATCTTTGTTTGAAATTGTGCATTAATTACTACCTGGATATAGAACTTATTTCTTATGATAAGCACTCTGCCATTTGTAAAATTATTTTTCGTATAAAAAATCTTTTCTGTTTATTTACGTTTACTGAAATTTCTTAAAATTATGTAAATAATCAAATTGTGTATTCAAATATTTTGAGTATAAAAACATTATTGCATGTTTTACTTTTTGTATCTTTTATTGAATTGAAATCCATTTAAAATTCCTATTTATACTATTATATAGTGTTATTGTGTTTATTATATAATTTTCAATTCTAAAAGGTTTGTCGAGAAAAAAAATCCCATCAATATAGTTTAGTAGCATGAAAATCTATTTCTATAGAATAAATTTGTTATGATTCAAAGTAATGCTTTATTTATTTAATGAATAGAAAGGCTTTTGCTATCAACTTTTGCTTAAATTGATCATTTGAGTTTATATTGAATTTATTTTCTTGTTTTAATAATAGATCTCTAATTTTTTAAATAAATTTTGCATAACAGTAGCATTATTTAATAACATAAATTTGTTTAAGTGTGCAAATGAGTCAAATCATTTTTAACTTAAATAAGTTTTTCTATCTGCTAAAAATATGTAAAAAATTTGGTATAAATATTCTGTAGAAAACTTCAAATGAACAAGTTTTAATTTGTAATCTTGTGTACTATGTGATTATGTTGTTCAAGTTTGATGCTCTAAAATTTTCAAGTAGATCAACTTAGGCATCACCACTACAATTTTATTTTCAAACTTTGATGAATATTCATATTAGATTCAGTTTAAATACCTTTGTTAATTTAATCTTCAAAATCATTAAATGACCTGTTTAATGTAATTTCAGAGATCAGTATGGTAAACACTCATCTCGTAAGAAAGTATATACCCAAACTCCGTCGGATTCTGCAATTGATGATGAGCAACTATCACATTCTCCTTGTGGACCTTCTCCTCAAATGGATGAATATTCTGACACTTTACGGCAAATTCAAAGAGCAACTAATCACCGAAATGGAAGAGTAAGTGTTTAAATACTTGGCAATCCTTTTCGAATATGTTTAATTTTCAATTTAGTCTAAATCAGTAGTTTGGTTCTTGAAATTTTATTCCATTCTATAAATGTAATGTTTAATGGTTCATGTACTTTATGTATGTATATACCATATTTATTCAAATCTAAGCTGCCGTGGATTTTAAGCCACACTCCATATTCTCTTCTCATTTTTGTGAAAATTTTTTAAAAAGGTGTGAAGTGGTTTATATAGTATTTACAAAATTTATTCAATTCTAGTTGCAAAATTTAAAATGAGAGCTAATGAGATGTAAATAGTAAATTTATTTTACCAGTATTAAAAAGTTTGAAATGCTTACAAGAATGTGTAATTGCTCTAACTGTCCATATCATTTTCAATTTCCCTATCTAATGATTTTTTTGTGCCTTTGATTCTAAGCTGCTCTCAATTTTCAGTAGCATTAACATTGGAAAAATAGTACGGCTTAGATTTGAATAAATATGGCATATATATATTTGTTTTAAGTGTTTAACATTGGTCAATGCTTCAATTTTTAATTAAATATGCAATACACATACATTACAAAAATTTTGCATTGAAGGTATAATATAATGTATGGAATAATATAATAGTTTCTTGATGAGAATACTTGGTTTAAAATAAAAGAGTACTCGACCACAATTTATATAATTATTATGGAGAAGCAAAAAATGAGGTGTTTTAATTCATAAATCATGAGACACAAATTTAACTGATTTAAAATTTGAATCTTATATTCTGTTGGTTTTCTTGTTTTAAAAGTTTGGCTTGATTCATCATACAAATTGAAAATTGAAAGGGAACCTATTTAATCATATAATTTAAGAACGTAAACATGATAATTACAATAATTTTAAAAGCAATACTTAAAAAATATTGTATAATTGCTTATGCCTGTTTTTTCCATTCAATAATAAATTTAAAATTTAAAAATTTTTGAGTGCCAATTTTTGCAAAAAAACAGTTTTTAGCCACCAAGAGGTTATGTCATTGTCAAATATATACTTTAAGCATTGTGGGATTGTGATTAAAGTTTGATGAATGGTTAGGTGACACCATACAGTGACTAAAACAAAAGACCCTTTGGTGGCTAAAAATTATATTAATAAAAAAATTAATTTCAAATTTTTGAAAAAAAATTAATACATCTCCATATTTATTAAAAAGGATTTCAAAGAATCCTTATGATGTTATTGAGATTGATTTTTAATTTTGTTTTAACAATTACTTCTATTAATAAATGGTACCTAAAATAAAATGCTTGGTAATTTTAGTTTATGATATAAATATTTATGAAAGAAGAAAATCTTAATTCAGATTTTTTATAGATCTGCTTAGTAATTATTTCTTTTTGATGCTTTGATTTTAAGAACACAGTGGACCACAGTAGCATGCCATCACACTTATGGCTTTAGATTGTGGAGGGTCAGAGATTCAAGACTTGAATCCGTTAATAACGACCATGTGGAATAGTAATGGTTGCTTCACATCAAAATCTAACAAAACTTTGAGGTTTTCATGTTTGAATTTGAAATGTGGAGTAAGAAATACCGATTTGGGTATCTCATCTAAGAATGGTTTATGATTACAATATCTGTTATCTAAAACCTACCTAACCTCTTATGTCTTGATTGAACAATATTAAATTCATTTAACACTAGGACGTCCATCGGTGTCAATTTGACACCTGAGCCTCTTCAGTTTCTTCTCCTTTCAGCATTTTTGCAGGGAATTTGAAAATTTTTCATGACTTTTAATTATTTTCCATGGTTATTACACAGTAAAAGTTTCATGACTCTAGGTTAATTAGGAGAAATTTTATAACTAAATGTACCTAGAATGTCTGCTGGTGTCATTTCATCACATCAAGGCAATTTATCATCATAAATAGCTGTCATTTATCAGGGCCATTAGTAAAACAAACTTCCCAAATTACTATCGCACATTCATTTGACCTCGAATGCAGTGTTATTGGATTAAAAGTGGAAACGAATCTATTTCTAAAATTGCCTGTGTGCGATTGTTTAGTTGGTTATCTGCTCATAAAAGAAAATTCATTCGATTTTCAAACCTTGTGCAGATCAGACACCCTGAAACAATGGCTCATAGAAAAGGTCTAAGCCTTGATGAAACTGCTAATTTACTGCGAGAGATTTCAGAGAATGAATCGGATAGTGGTGAGCTGTCTTGCTCTTATTTAGATTCCAATGAAGACATAAGATTGAGCAAAAGTAACTGTGAAGAATCTGAAGAAGGTGCAGATGTAATTGATATTATTCCTGTAAATCTTGATATATATATCGCTAGGGATGGCACAGAATGGATATCACATAATAGTAATGTTGCTGGCAGATTTGAGACTCGAAATGTTTTGCAACAAAGCAGTGGTCCAACAAGTTTCACAAAACATGTCAATGCCAGTTTTTTATGTTATAAAATCTTAAAATATGTTAATTACATGAAATAATATTAAAAAATCTTAAAACTAAATCCTACTGAACAATAGTCCTGCAATTATTTAGTTAATGCATTTTTTTATATATTGTATATCTTGGTGACGAAACTACACTGGCGGGCATTTAAGGGTAATTGAATTCCCAGATGTTCTAGTGTTAAAAATATGTATATTTCTTTTATCCTGTATGAATGTATATTTAATTCATGATTTATTGTATAAATGTAAGTTTGATTTCTGGGAATGTTTACCTGTAACTGAAGAAATACATAATTTAAAATGTGATAAATGTCTGCATTCTTTTTTATTTATCTATTTGTTAATTTTTTAAATGTTAAGCATGTTATGTTTTAGAGAATTTGTTCCCTAGCTTATTCTTGTTGTGCAATACAGTTAAAGAAATAAAAACATTTATGGAAATTTTTCTATCATTTGTGTTAATTAAGTATTATTACAGCGTGATGATAGGCGCCATCGTAATGATGAGGGAAGAAATGATTGGTCTGATACTTATGTAAGAAATAATAATGGGTATCAACACCATCATCATCGTCATCACCACCACCGCAACCAACCCCAAAAGTCCCCTCAACAGCATCAGGAACAACCTAGACTTCCAAGACTACCTCTGCGTAATCAACAAAATTATTCTCATCACCAGTAAGTGCATTATGATCTAGCTATTCATAAAATTCTATAATTAAAATATAATATATGTAATTAATTATAATAAACTAAAATTATATATGTAATGCTATTTATTAATATTTTTTATATTCAAAACAGTTATTTATAATTTTTTAAAAACAAATGATATAAAAAGGCAATATTAAATTATCAAATTTATTTTCATTTTATTAGTATATTAATACTAAGCGATTAAGCTTATAATGTATTTTGTTGATGAAAATGCAAAAATATTTCTGAATGTTTTTTCCCCCTAGATAAAATTAATGCCTAACAATGTTTGAAATAATTTTTAGTACTTATACTTATTTTGTTTTGAAAGACATTAAAGCTTTTTGTCATTTCATCAAATTTATTCATTAATCAAATATGATGTTTCATTAGTTTTCAGGTGTTTAAAAAACCAATATTTTTACTATGTTATTATATATTCATTTCAACATTTACAAATTTGTGTTTATATTTTAAGAGTACATTCTTTTCTATATTATCTAATAAGTGATTCATTTTTAATCCTTTTTAAAATTAGCTAGTTATATTTTGAATGACAAACTTAATGTCTAATGGTATTATCATAATTATGGTAAAGTTCTTCAAGTCATTTTTGAAAATCTCAGCTTTTAAAAACATATTGTTCTTACAACACTC
Source organism: Trichonephila clavata (assembly GCA_019973975.1). Taxonomy (NCBI): domain Eukaryota; kingdom Metazoa; phylum Arthropoda; class Arachnida; order Araneae; family Nephilidae; genus Trichonephila; species Trichonephila clavata. Next base: position 297,129 of record BMAO01006729.1, read on the forward strand.
ACTGATGAGGTACTGGCTTAGCTAGTCCTGCATGGGCTCTGTATCTAAATTCCTTAGGGGCCTATTTTTGGATAATAAATATTAAAATGATGCATTAATAATACTTATTTGAAAGTGTCAAAATATTGCACATGTTGAGGCCCTTGTACCTTAGGGCAGTGGTCCCCGACCCCCGGTCTGTGGATCAAGTAGTACCGGGCTGCACAAGGAACATTAAATTATCTTCATTTTATTTACTGTGGTGTATTTCTCTCGGGTATGTGCGACTGTTTATGAAAATCTCTATATTCCTTTATGCTCATTTTTTTATGTGATTGTATTTGATATTGAAGACTTGTGTTTTCACAGAATTAAATTAAAATTATTAAATCAAAACAATCTATGATATAAAAAATCCCCATCTCCTCCTCCCCAATGGGCTGTAATAGAATTAGCCAATGTTGACTGGTCCACGGCAGTAGAAAGGTTTGGGATCACTGCCTTAGTGGCCTCATATCATTAATATGGCAGTGGCTACACCTCTGGGATGAGGCCAAGTTAACCTGGTGGTCATGGTCAATAATTCATGACCATGAACTTGGGTTCCAGTCCTGGTGCTACTAAAGACCCCACCATGTAGAGGCACTGTTGCATGTCAAATTTGTCAATGCTCATGTTGATGTGGTGCAGAAGTTTGGAGAGTGGGATACCAGCTGAGGTATCATCTTCACTTGACTATTATTAAGAATTATGGAACCATTGACAATTGCCTTTGTGTAGCTTTGATGTATGATGTTTCTGCACAAACAGTCAATGATTGTGAATGAATAAAATTTGAACAAAAACTTGCATTTCATATTTACTCCTTTTGTCTTACATTTTAATATTCTTATATATCATGTTTCTTCAAAATTCTGCAAAAAAATTACTTTTTTAAAATGTTTCTTTTTTCCTTTTACCCTTTTAGAATGTAGAAAAATGTAACCATCTAAATTCTGTAATTTTTTCCACAAATCCCTCTCAGGTTTGAACTTCAGTTTCGAAGAAGTACTAATGCTCTACCTGCTTTAAAGCCATTACTTCCTGTTGTTGATCACAGATTAGATAAACCTAGAAAATCAAGGGGTCCTCGTCCTCCTAAAATTGCTGATCAAGTTACTAATGGATAGATAAATTCTTTAACAGTATAGCTATATATTTGAATGCTTATAGGCTGGTTTATGACAGAATATTGATAACTGCGATTTAATAAGATTTTCTTTTTGTTTATATTTATATCTCTGCATTTGTGAATGTAAAATTTATACCTCTTCTTGTCTATAAAACAAAAGAATAATGTAACAAATGAAGTATAATTATATATTTAATGTTTATACATTATGTTTTTTTTTAAATAATGTATTATACTTTGTGAAACTGAAAAGAAGTTATGAAATACATCAATGTTCCCAATATAATTGAAACTATTTTTAATTTTATTTATATAATCGTAAAACAATGCATTTTATTAAAATATTTTTTCAAAAATTTAAAATTTTCATTAGTATGAATGTATGATTAAATATTGGAAAAGTTTTTTCTCTCTTTTAATTTAAGCACTTGAGATTTTTTTAAGGGCATGAGAGGTAAAAGGTGTTAAGTTCCATTTAAATTTTCTTTAAGTAATAATATACATTATTTAAAAAAAATTGAAGAATTATTTGAGTTAATAAAAAATATACAAACATCAAATTCATTTAAAATTTCTTTCAAAGAAATTAAAAGTTCAAAAAGTTATAAAATTTTAAAGTGATCTTGTGGTGATTGTATGTGATTAAATTAATAAAAGTTGAAAATTTTAAAATTTAACTCTAAAATTGTTCTTAATATGAAACATTTTCAAAATTTTTCAAACATGTGGGGAAACTTATATCAAGGTAAATTTATTTTGAATAGTACAAGAGAAAGATAATTAAAAATGGAAGTAATAGTAACAGAGTTTTTCAACAATTAGTAAAACTAAAAGAATAAAATAATTTTAAACAAGCTATATAAGATTATCATATTTTTGTAGACAGTGAAAATTGTGAATTATTTTAAATTTATGTTCAATTTTCATGCCTTTATTTTTAATTGTATGTGACCAACTATATATAAAAACATTAAAAAAAATCAAAATTCAGCATTTTTTTATGAATGTTGCATTTAAAGAATATGTGCCTATGATCTATCATTGTATTAAACATTAAATTTAACATTTATAATAACTAATCCTAGATTTTTTTTGTTGCAAAATTTTTAAAAAGAATCATTTATTCAAAATCAGGAGCATTTTTTTAAAAAAAATTACATTATACAAATATTTAAAAAATATAGTTATTTTATTATTTTTTTGCATATTAAAATTTTACTTAAATTCTTGTACTTTCTAAAACTTAAATTATATTTTAGTGTCATTAAACATCCACAAATGCCATTTGTTATAAATCTTTTTTCTACTATGTTTTTTTTTTGTGCGTGTGTTTTTGTATTCTGTCATTCATCCAGCTTCTTATTTTTTGTCTTTTATTAGTATTGAAAAATCTCATTCCTGTTATGTATATTTATTTTTAAAGTGATATTTTTTTACTAGATTTATTGATCTGATTTTTTTATTTAGCTTTATATTTATGGATTTTCACTAATCTGTGCAGAAGCAAAATTATGTACTTGTCCAAAAAGTAGGTTAAAAGATACTCCAGTATTATAAAATGCAAGCTATTCTTCATACATCTATGTAGGCATTCGAAGTATTCTATTTTTGAACAATTCATAATACGCTCACATCTTTAAATTTTATATTTTTGCTTTATTCATATATATTATAATGCTTTGACATTATGGACTAAGCATAAACTAGGTAATTATATCCTAGATTCTTTAAAGCTGCATCTTGTTACTGAAATTTAAAAATAAAAATGTATTCCATCTTCCCCTTTTGTTTTTTGCATTTTTTAAAAATGTAAAATGTGATTTATATTGTTGATTTTGCAAACGATAAAAGTATTTTAGGAATAAAATACATTTATCATCAATATTGAAAATTTAGAAAAGGCCAAGAACAAAATCAAATTTGTAATATTAGTTGCGACTATGTGTAACAATTTACAAAGTTCATTCAATGATTATGTTGCAAAAGTGATCGAAAAAGAATTAAGTTAATGTTGAATCATTTATTAATTTTTTTTATTAAGAGAGCCTAAAAAATTCTTTTAAAGGAAAATGTAAAATTTTTTATTTAATTCAAAGGTTTTGCACATCTGTTATATTTTGATCATTTATTAAAGTTTTGAAATAAATTCCGTATTTTTAGTGTTATTTTAAATTACTTATTATTTCATAAGTAATTCATAATGTTTAAGTTTGATTTAAAATTACACTTCAAAGATTAACTTTTAGAATAATCAGCATTATCTTTACAATTTGAAGGAGTGATAATGATTATTTAAACTTTTTAAAAAAGGGAGGTGAGTAAAATTTTATTTTGAAGTAATTTTTACTTTTTAATTAATTTTTTTTAGAGAAATATGATTGGCTGAATTTTAAAAGCTTGCTTTTTTTTGCATGTTTTTACAATGCATTTGGAAATAGAAAATTTGAGTATTCTCTTCTGCATTTTAATATTTTAGGCTCTTTAGAAGTAATTGAAATGTTTGTTGCTTTAGTCACTATAGTTTGATTCTAGTTAATTCTCAAAAAATTATATTAAAATGTTTAAATTTTACATTTATTTGTTGTGTACATAATATGCAACATGGAAAATTGTTTTAAGTGGTAACTATTTTAGTGATTGTTTTCTCTTTTTTTGTTTTATCAGTATTGATCTGAAGAAGTTTGTTATCTTTTTATATTTTAAAACTGTATTATTTGAGTTTCATTTACAATTATTGATTTTTATGTTTCTATATCTTTGTTCATTTTATATATTTGATGCATTTATTTTTTGTTAATGTATAAATTGAGTATCTACATTTAAAAATTCTTCATTGAGTTTGTTATGTTACACGTATGTATATTTATGGTATATATTGTTTTTATTTTGTGTTTTTTTTAAAATTTTTGTGCATTATACAAAAAGTATTAATTCTCTATTAGTGATATTCTTGTTACAATTTATCTCTCTCTATTTATAGTCTTTGTATCTCTTCAGATATTAATTAGTATTGATAAAATATAGTTGAAAGGTTCATATTTCTTATATAATTCAATGCACATTTACATATACTTTTTTTCAAATATTGTTTCTTAGTTACATGAAATATGTAGAAATAAATCCTTTAAAACTGTTTAGTATTAAGCTGTAAATTAACACAAAACTAATTTCTAGGGTTTTTAGTGTGAAAGATTTGGAATTGAGGAATTGTATTTTTTTATTTCTGCAATATTTGTTGCATTTTTATTTAATTTATTGTGATCTTTTCTGTTATTTACAAGTATTTAGTCAAAGTATTTGAAATATTTTATGTTAATTTTAAAATCTTGTTATTCAGTGTTATGATTTTTCATCAATTAATTTTGTCAATGTTATACTAAGTGATGTGATGAAAACAAGAAATGCCTTTCAAATAGTACAATTGTCTATATTAATGTTTCAGAGTTTGTAAATCTAATAGGTTACATTTAAAATGAAACCAAAGTTTTTTTTATTATTTAGATAACCACATTTATTATACTGAGCATTTTGGTTATAATTTATTCTTACTGATTTTTTAAAAATAATTTATAATTTTATTTGAATAACTGATAATTGTGTGTGTATAAAATTATTTGTTCTCTTAAATGGTAGAACTTGTTATGGTAAAATATATATTTCAATTCATAACTTACATTGGGAATTATGCATAAAAATTATTTATCTTTTTAATTTTATAAATTGTTGTTTATATAAACATGTACTTTAATTTTTTTATCTTTATATTTTTTATATCTCTTGAAATGCTTCTTAACAATCAATATTTATGATTTATTAATATGGAATCTGAAAACGAAAATTCTGAATGCATGTAATAGTTTTTATTATGCAAAAGGAAATAAATTAGTTGACAATTAATTTAGATATACTAAATCACAAAAATAGAAAATTGTCTCTTTTTAAGACATAAGAACAACTATCAATCGAATATATGATTTATTTAGTTGAAGAGTTATTGCATTATCAATGTACATCCAAATAGCAAATAACACTATAATATAAAAGCAATAAATAAAATCTTTAAAATACATCAATTCTAGATCTCCATTATAAATATTTATAATTTTCTGTTTTAAAAAAATTTCAGAAAAAGGCCCAGTTATACAAATATCTGAAAATTGTCTGTTTTTGGTGCGTGTATTTGAAATAAATATTTATGAAGATAGTATGTGCATGCAAAGTGTTAAAGACACAACAGCTTTCTTGCGGTTAACCATCTCTGCTATGTTACTGTGATATTATACCTGTTTCTTATTTATTTTTCCAGTTCAGCTTTGTTATTTATACTATGTTTATTTTTCGCTGATATTTGAAATAAGTCATATAATTTTTTTTTATATCTGATTTATATGGGTCAATAAGTGTTTGAAAATTTAACTTATACAAATTTCATTGAAAGTTTATAGTTTTAATGGATTTTTCTGTAATGTGCAACTTTTTTGTTGCTTTTTGCTTTCCCTCCAAATTTTCCTTTTTTAAAAATATTATTTGATTGCTATAAATTTTACAAGTAAATAATATTTTTATTTAAAATCTTATTTAAAGCTATGTTTTTATTTTTAAAAAAGTTAGTATTTATAAACTATAGCCCATATCTTTGATTTCTTAATATTTTCCATGGAACAGTATTTGCTTAATCATATATTGTATGAAAAAATGAATATTGCATTCAAAATATTTTTTTAATAAGTATTTGCTTGTAAAAGTGCATAAATTGTATTTATGAACAAATGTACAAGTAACATAAATTCAAATTTCTTTAAAATAGTGTAAGAGTCTATGCTCTGCTGTGAGTCAATCTTTTAGCTTTTTTCACTATAATCCAACTTGCTTTTTGATTGCACTCTAAAGTGTTTTGCTAATTTACTCATGATCTTTACATAGTTACACCTTACTTTGTATTATGTTCCTTTTTTCTAGTCTTGATATTATAGATGAAACTTATCTACTATGTCCTATTATTTGTACACTATATTATTGAGTAGTTTAAGCCATTTGATTCATGATTTAAGGTTGTTTGAAAGCCTATGCATCTCACCCCTGGCTAATCATTATTACATTAAGATATTTTTATTGTGTTTCCTGCTTCTAAAATTTCACTACTAGTTAGAATTTTGTGTGTATATATTTGTAAAATATAAAAGACAAGTGCAATGCTTAAAAAAATATGGGCTAGATCATTTTGCTGGAAACCTTTGCAATAAAATTTGCTTCTACCATATTTTGTAAAGGGAACAGTTAATAATGTTTTCACTGGAACACTGTTTTTAGTCTTATTGTAATTTTTTTGAAATTTTCTTATTGTAATTGTATTTATTTATTTTTGTTTGCTTTTTTTGCTATGGTTTTCAACTCTTAATTTTAATTTTTAAAAATATTTCAAAAATTTGCATATGTTTCAGAATTACTATATTGAAGAGATTTTTTAATATTTAAAAAATTTATTTATTCTGTATATTCATTGGGTTTAATTTATTTGAAATAGTATTCTTATCAGTAGTCTTTTTTTCCAATTGAAAATCATTGTTTTCAGTTGAGAGTTTCTATATATTATTTTCTTAATATTTAACTTTTTATTAAAACATTTTCCTTCACTTTTCTACTGAAGTAATTTTACTACTATTATGTTTTTTTAGTTTTTCATTTTTATTTTATTTTCAGGTGAAAAAGTTCCTATTTTTTTTTTAAAATTACATTCTATTTATTGATTATTATGGAAGACAACATTTTAAAATTCAATACAATAATATGTATGGCACATGAATTTTTCTCTAATATATGAGCAATTGATACATTTACTTGGGACATGTATTGAATCAATTTGCGTTTTTCTATAGCTATTTTTTTTACATATTTTTCCATTTTATTTGTATACTTGGTTCAAGCAACATTACTATGCAAGGTTTAGGGATCAAACTGATGGCACAGGAATCTTTAATAAAATGCTGTGATTATTTTCTTGTTATTGTATATCAAGCTGTTGTAATCAGAAGCAGAAATTGCACAAATTTATTTTATTAGTGTGTATGAAATCTATATAGAGATTTATAACTCTGTTTTTCAAGCTTGTTCATGGGTTGTATCACAACATTTTGATTAAATAAAAAAACTTTTTCAGAATCATTGAAGATCTTTTTTTCCCTTTGTCATATATTTCCTCAGTAGTTTTTGTTTCTTCTTTCTCTTCAATAACATAAAATAAATTGTTTTCGCCTTTATGTACATATTTGTTTTGTACTTTCAAATAGAAACATTTTGTATTGCAGGAACAATTAGTGTAACCTTAAGTAAGATATTCTATATTCATAAATTATTTATAATTTTAAAATTAACAACTTTTAAATAAAAAAGTAGCTCTTTCAGATACATGTATATTTGATTGAACATAATGTACAATGGGGGTCTTCTCTCTTTTCAACCTGTGGTCCGCGTGGGCCACACGAATGACCTGCTGAAGGCATTTTAGTGACCCTTGATTTGAATCTGAGGCGATTTTAAGAAAATTGGCTCGTCTGCTTTTAGTCATAAAAAAACTCCTCTTTTTCCTGTTATTCTTGATATTTAAAACATTTTATTAAAATACTTTAAATAAGGAGTCTTCAACCTTTAACGAAAATTTTATCTCAAATTGATTCAAAGTAGGGGTACTTCAACCCGTGGTGCATCGAGGGTATTTTAGTCACCCTTCATCTGAATCTGAGGCAATTTCAAGAAAAATTGCTGTGTCTACTCTTTGTCGTAAAAAACGCCATTTTTTTCTGTTATTCTTGGTATTCAAAGCATTTTATTGATATGTTTAGCATCCATTAGAAATAAAAAAAAATTTTAAATGATGAATTTTTCAAATTTTTTTCATTGTATCTGAAATAATTTTAAATATAAAAAAATCTGACTATGCATAAAATCTGAGAAGTTTTCAGAAGAACAAGTGAACTTTTATCTTTAACAGTCGAAAGTATTTTAATTTGACTTCCATTTAACGTTTTTGAAAACGATATATATAAATAC